>BCLH01001615.1:0-75785 GCA_001602315.1 Zoysia pacifica | reverse complement strand
ACACAGTAAAATATCTCTAATAGAGATGGGTTAGACTACGTGCACACAAAAAATATATACAGAGTTATCTCGATAGACACCTATTACAAATCTAACAAATAAGTTGTCCAGATCTTTCAAATTTTGGACCCATGTGGACCTTTGTTAGTTAACAAAACACAACTAACCGGAACAAATATATGAGATATAAAAAAAGTTATTGAAAAACACAATCACCAAAGGAAGTTCGTAACTTCTAGATAAATCAAATGGTTGCATCGTAAATTCCTCCTGTCACGTGGTCACGCCTCTTGCCTTCTAATGCCTCTTTTAGAACATAGGATTTTTATATAAAAATCTCACAAAAATTTCATATGAATTAATTCAAAGTTATAGAAAAATATAAAAATCAAAAAAAAAAATTATTTTGTTCTAAAGAGGATTTTAAGTTTTTTTTTAAAAAAATTGACTCGCGTCTCTCTTCTCTCGTGCACAATAAAAAACAACCTCATACCATCTAACACAACTTGCTCCCAAACCCAGATGTCGCTTATAGCATCCAGCTCTTGTCGGTGTGCCTCAAACTTACGAATTTCACATAATCATATAGAAATTTTAATTCAATTTCATAGAAAAAATATAGAAAACAAAAAAATTTCCACGTTTCTAAGGGGACTTAGCCGCATTTGGAACCCATGAATTATTCTCATTTTTGTATTTTTTCAGTGAAAGTTAAATTGATTTTCTTAAATTTTCTGTAAGATTTCTATCAAATTTATGTGTGCCAAACAGGAAGATTTTCTGAAACGCAGAAATTTCATAGCAACTAATTAAATTTCATAGAAAATAGAAAAAATGCTCCATTCGAAATGAGAAACTTCCAAATTTTATTATTAATATATTATTTTTTTAAATTGATATGTTTTGTAGTGTTAGTACGGATATCGGAACTAGTATTAATAGGGTGCGATGCGGACTACTAGTTCCGTTATTACCATGGTATAGCTACGGCATAGTCACGTGTTTGGCCCATCTTAGCATCTCAGTTTGTGGTTGATCTAGGGAGAAGATTTGTTTTAAAAAATGAGTCTGGAGCAGTTATCAATCTGCATATGGGAACTGGGATGTGCACCACATACTCCATTCCTCCAAAATTAATGCTGTCACCACTTATTTCTAGCATATCATCTTTAACTATTTATTTTATTTTAAAATTAATTTCAAATGCGTAAAACTATAATTATAAAAATAAATTTTGAATAAGTCGAATAGTCAAAGATGTTATAAATCAACGACAATAACAATTTAAAAATGAAGAGAGTATCACTACTACAAAACACATTTCTCCTAATACCCCTATAAATATAGGCGGTTGACAATTCCAGACCGCTTGTATTGAACAAAAGTTGGGCAGGGACCGCCTTTATAGATTCCTCTTATGTAGGTGGTACTTTAAAAAAACCTCCTGCACAAATTGTGCAGGCAGCACTTTAAGAAAACCACCTGCATTAAGTATATAAGCATTGTGTGGGGGAGAAATATTTTCAAATTGTACATGCTATGCACCACGTGGACAAGTTGTATGTTACCCTATTTAAGTAGCAACCGTTTAAATTCTTGACTTATTTGTACCCACCTTGAAAATTGCCTACCTATCGGGGATGGAGTGTACTTAACTCTATAATGGAAAATAATTCATGTGTACGGTAGGTAAACATGAGGGTGTGTGAACTGGCTCTCAATTCTTGACATGTGAACGGGGATAGCATCCGAGACTCACATGGTTGTGTTCTCATCTTCTCGATCGTCCTTTGCATCTTCAGCTCCCAGCGTTTCCCACGGCTCGATCGGCACCTCGGCTGCTGCCGTCCGATGAGCAGCAATCACTCCGCTCATGGGGGCTAGAGCCAAAGCTGTTTATGAAAAAGCTGGAGCCCAACGAAAAGACACCGTAAACTGTTTGGTATGGTTTCACCAAAAGCTGGTAGAGCAGCGTATGGGGAAGCTCTGTCAAACATGGCTTTAATATAGATTGCTCCTGGAATAGGAGTAGTACTCAATCTTGAGTTCCTGCATGTTGCTTCAGAAGGGATTTGGACACGAAACTTATCCACTAGAAATGGTATCTTCTATGCTTTCCAACTATATGTAGAATGCATACTAAACAGAATCCAGATGAGATATAGCTGGTGATTTTTATCTGTATTGCATCCAGATTTCGAATTGGATTATTGGATCTATAACTACATTTACTTCCTTGTTGATCACGGGCGCCTCCTACTACTTCACCTCATATTTTGTCATCTCCATGGTTCCTAGTTATAAATAAGTTCTTAGGCAGCAATCTGTTCTCAAAATCACAAAAAATTACTTTTTTTTTTGAGAATCAATTACAAAAAATTACTTAGAAACAACCTCACCTGTAAGTTTAATGACCTTACACGTGCTGTGTGAATTGGACCTTGCATATCAGTATGTGTATCCATATGAATGATGTCCTCGTAATAAAGCTCATAGAAACATATTATTTGACAAAAAAAATCTAGATTTTTTACAGACAGGATTAATTTATTACACTTCTACTACCCCAAAAAGAAATGACATAGGTCATCAAAAGTTGTGAGCAGATATTTTGAACACATGCAAGGCATGCAATGTCATGTAGCATATATGAGTACACACAATAGATGGTGAGGAGTCGACAAAATGATGTCTTTCTGGGAAAAGCTTCAGTTTACTAATCTCACTGCAGCAGCGGTGCAACAGGGACTAATGACAGCTAGAGGAGTCTAGGATGGATTCATTTTTGGTACAATGGTATTTCAACCATAGATTTGAAGTCTAATTGTGATTCAGCCATTGATTTTTAAATTTTATGATTCAGCCATAATATTTTCAAAGATAAACTCAATTGTACCACAAATATGTTAAGTGACTCTAGCGGTGTTAACTTTTGATGTGAAAAGACAAAATTATCCTTTTTGATTGTATTTATACAAGAATTCATATCTAAATTTGAAAATTTGAATTGTGGATAGAACTTGATAAAATTTTAAATTTTGAAATCTGAATTTAAAATTTTCAAAATTTTGAAACCTGAATATGAAAAATTCATATTTAAAATTTTAAAATTTTCAGATTTTAAACTTTTATGAACATTTTAAATTTTGATCAAATTCTATCCACATTTCGAGTTTTGACCATAAAATTAACAAAACCATGCGATAATCACAAATGACACATTTGTCTTTTTACACCAGAAGTTAACACCATTAAAGTCATTAACAGAATTATGACTCAATTGAGTTGACTTTAAAAAAGTGATGGCTGAATCACAAAATCTAAAAATCAATGATTGAATCATAATTAAGCTAAAAATCAATGGTTGAAACACAATAACCCCTTCATTTTCTGTGGCTCACACAAGTGAATGACAACGAGGTATGTGGCCCACATAAGTGAATGGCCATGAGGTCCAAAATTGTATTATCACAGTTACGACCATTGCTGAAATTCATGGAAATTTGCCCCGAGAATTTAGGATTGTTAAACTTGACAATTGCTTATATACTTCGCACGTGTGCACATTGTAACAGCCTAGGCTCAAATATGGCCCATGCTCACGAATGTACACCTACACAACAACTCACTAATGATTTCATCCTCGCTTGGTGTAAATGGATTAATCTAGAGTTATATACTTTGATTCACTGGCTATTTAAATTGGTTCATCTCTCTTTGAACTAGCTAGGTGAAACTATTTCTGGTGGTTTACCCATACCAACAAGCCATGGGAGTTGAATTTTTTTTCATAGGCCTCACAGCACTCCCACCCCAAAAGAGTCAACATCCTCATCGAGGCAACTCACCCATGTAAAGGACAGACATACAAAATCTTCCTTTCTAGTCACATCCGTACACAGTGATAACATGTGTGTCATGCCGTGACCACACAGAACCCACACACCATACACACCGTATCTGCGCTTCTGACTATACACATCTGTGACACAGCGATGGTCGGCTCTGCTACCATCTATAACAGCCCAGATCGAAATATGGTTCATACCAACGCACATGTTGTGTAAGCTACACCTATACAACAACTCGATTATGCATTCGTCCTCGCTTCGCGTAAAAGGATTAATCTAGAATTACTATGCTTTGAGTCACTGCTTTGGGTCACTTGAATATTTATATTGGTCCATCCCTATTTAAACTAGTAAGGTAGAAATATTTCCCATGGTTTATCGACCAACAAGCCATGGAGGTTGGGCTTTTTTCTATGGGTCTCACACACATCATCTTGTCCGTCTTATCTACCATATATTAAGACGCTCCGATGGACCAAAGACATGACTATATCGGAGCTATGCCATCCAAATATCAAAACTGCAGTCCTCATTAGAGTTTGCTAAGTATGAAAATTTTATTGAATAAATGCTTTCCGACTAAACTCCCTTACTTTCTCGTCATGAGTGGATTTAGGAGATCAGGAAAGGGTCGACACGGGATAGCCAGTGGATTTCGTAGTAGGAGAGGCGCTGTAGTTAAATTGGTGGTAAGCCACAAAGTTAGCGGTGTCACCTTTGTATTACGCTGTGTTACTTGTGTCTAATAATTTTATTTTGATCGAGACATCATTCTTTCCATGTCATGTGATCGTGACAAATAATATTCAAGTCATAATTCTGACATGTTACCATGATCGAGAAAAGTCCACCAGTTCAAGCCATGTTGCCAAAACTACCTACACATAACACTTTACATCTTACCACGTTATTTGATCGAGACATGATTCCATAAACACTAGTCTGTAGTTAAAACATAAGCTACTCTATGTGGTTGTTCATTGTGCATTTGACATACCAATGAAAAAAAACCCAGAGAGAGAGAGAGAGAGAGAGAGAGAGAGAGAGAGAGAGAGAGAGAGAGAGAGAGATTTTCAATTTGTACTTGCCATCCACCATTTGAACACGTTGCATGTGATCCTATTTAAATATCCGTATAATTTTTGACTTATCGGAACCCATCTGAACCCACTTCACAAATTGTCTACACATTATGGGATGCAATGTACTCATCTATACTGTACACTATGCGTACTCATCCGTATTATGCAATATGCGAGTCAACGAGCAATGTGTAATGCCAGCTACGTACCAAGCGATGTGCAGTTGTATTTTCTATTTTAATGCATTTGTTGCCTCTATAAAATAGAGCATTTTGATGCATGGCACTCTCATCAATTAATCAACCTATCTACCTGCATTCGTCTACCTAATTTAGCCACATAAACAATGGCTCCCATCACTGGAGCTGCGCTTATTAAGATTTCTGTCGCTGCTTCCTTCATTGCAATGCTTATCTTTTCTGCGGCCTCCCCGGCTATGGCTGACAGCACTGACACTGTGGATTGTGCCAATGCCTGTCGTCCAGCGTGCTTTGCCTACTCTAATGCAACATGCAGGGGGGTTGCGAACAGTGCACCTTCACTGGCAGAACAGTGCCAGCTGCGCGTCTTCATGCTTTGCGTCAATTCCTGCAACATCGGTTGCACCGGCGATGGTTTTCCATAGAGTTCATGCTTCCCATGCATGAATTGTGTACCCACTTTCAAATAATTTCTACAGAATAATGGTGTCTGCTGCCTCGGCTCGATCATTTGGGGACTTATAACTGATGTATGCTATTTGGTTTGTCCTGCTGCTTGCCTTCCCACAGGACCAACTCATGTCATGTGGTGTGTGATGTATCTTTCTTTCAACTTATGTATCATGTGGTGCACAAGATCAATTTTAACTGCCTTTGTTATCCTACATATGAGAAGATATCTATATTCAAGGACCTACCCTAGCCTACCGTGTAGTTAATATTCAGGAAGCTAGAATTCAATAACCAAAGCCAAGGTATTCAAATTTGGATTGAATTTAAAATTTTCAAAGTGAGCATTCAAACATTTCAAAGGAAGGATTAAAAAATTCTTGTTTAAAAGTGATCACAATAATTAGCAGGTACAAAAAAGAATTTTTTGTAAAATTTAAAATTCAAGGATGCAAGGTCCCAAATTAATTTACTCCTTTAAATAACTATCTGTGTTCCGAATTTTATAGAATAAAATATATTTCAAATTTGGAGATGAGCCTAAAAAGAAAGTTGTTCAACATGAAAAGTTCTTCCACCCAGCAAATTTCAAATGCATCTGAGCTCGGAAAGTTGGGTTTTTTTGCAAAAAACAGAAGACCGTCGGGGAAATCCCGGTGCAGAAATCAGAAAATTGGGAAACTGCAGGTCTCACCTGTTAGCACCCCAGCCACTAGACTAGCCAACGGGCCAGGCCAGGCTGGCACAGCATGGGCCCGGCTGGGCTTGGGCCACTCCGAGGGGGCCCGACTAGCTAGTTGATTGGGCCGTGCTGCCCACGCATAGCCTGACTGATTTTTAACGTGCCGTGCTGTGTCAGGTCGGGCCGGCCCGAAGCACGGAAAAAATAAATATTATTTTTTCAATAAATTACTTAAAAAATAATTATATAATGTTAAAATTTAAAATTTAAAAATTTAAAAATAAATAGATCAAATTACATATATTTTTAATATAAATTTTCAAAAAATAGTAAATGAGTCGAGCGAGCTGTGCTTGGCCATATGAGCTATACGGCCTAGTAGCTGACCTGCTCGGGCTGACTTAAACAAGATATGCCCGTGCCGACCAACAGGCCTGCTACCAGGCACCGCCTGTTTGACCACCAAGCCGAGCTATGCCTGTGCCAGGCCAAAACGAACTAGTCTCGAGTCAGCCCGTTTAGCCCGGCCCAGCTCGCCAGGTATACCAGCCACCTCCTTCGTCCTCCAGTAGACAGTACAGCGGGCAGCGCGACACGCGGCCATTGGCCCCCGAAGCCAATGCCGCCACGTCCTGTCTGGTCGGGCATGTCACCCCCCACGCACTTCCTCCTCTCCCTCGCTGTCTCGTGCCCATTTACTTCCTCCCCCGACGCTCTCTCATTCTCATTTCTCTCACGCGCTTGTACACGGCCACGCGCGAGTGACCGCGACCTCCCTCTGGAGCCACACCACCGTGCGTCCCTCTGACCTCTCTCGACGATCAGGATGCAAGCGGGGCAGGTTGCTGTTGCCCGCCCTGCATCCTGCACGAGCCGCTGTCTCGTTTGCGGGAGTGCACCGTTGCCTGCATGTCGTCGCGAATTTTTTTCGGGTTGCTCGCGGCAGCCGCAAAACGCCGCAACCGGCTTCAACATGACAATCTCGACAACACCTAGTAACTAACTAGCTACTTTCTGATGACACCTGGCCATCACGTCCGAAAGCAGAGCAGCGCGCTAAGTATACCATGAGCCTATATCAGATCATGGCGGCAAGCATGCACGGCGACACATTCCTTGGGGCTGGCCTCACCGATGACATCCTCAGAAGGTAGCAGCAGCTCACCGAGTCACCAGAGCATATCAAATTTAACGGAGGAACGACAGCAGCTTCAAAGGGCTGAAAATTTCACGGAGGAACGACAAACTATCTTATCGAAGAACTAGGGTCGAGCGGGCTCAAAGTCAGGATGGCTTTTACGGTGCAGTGCTCGACGCTTTGGTGGCCCAGTTGACGAAGACGAGAGCTAACGACTTGAAGGTGGTGCTAGAGCGGGTTGACGAAGACAAAGACGCTCTGGTGGCCGGGTTGACGAAGACGAAGACTCTCTGGTGAGAGGATTATCCGCGTGAAGGTGGTGCTAGAGCGGCAAGCAGCGGCGGCGTGGCACGCGGGCGACGAGGGTGGCGTCGTGCTGGCAGCGCACGCAGTCAGGTCTGGCTCCAGATATCTTCTTTATCTGAAGTATGTCTGTTATTCATTTTTTTAACCATTGTGCGTATCAATTATTAATCTAAGAACTAATACATAATGCACAGTGTATCTTAGAAATAGGGTACGACATCAAAAGTAACGTGAGTAGGGTGAAGCACCTAAGGGTGATCTTGCTGAAGAAACTTCAACAATGCAAAGCAAGCGTCACCCATACTGATCTTTGTTTTATATAAATTATGAAATGAATTAGTGTATTGTTATTGTATTGTTGGGCAATAGGAATAGTTAGGTTATATTTTACCTCTGGTTGTTACCCATTCCTTAACTTGTCTTAGGTTTATAGATGTGGGTGGATGATTCTTTATTTACGGTGTGTCTTGCTTAGCCACGTTTAGACCGGTAGAAGTCGAATCGGTGGAAGGTCACCACCTTTCCACGAGTACAGGATATTTATTTACCTTGTAACTGGTATGGTTGATCTAAACCTGAAAAAATTGAGACCAGACAGACATGAAAGTATAGGTTGGCAGTAGAAAAGAAGTCTTGTGTGCGGTAGCTCTGTCTGTGCTGATTAAAAATCGGTCGTTGTTAATGTTAGTCTAAGCACTTTCTGTTCATACCATATGTCAAATATAACAGTAAGACAAGCTGAATATCTCATTTACATACCAATGTTTGGCCCATGACAGAATGTCTTGAATGACACGCAAGAGTGACCGTTGGGTTTTCGTGAGAAACAGGGTGGGTCCTCTTTGACATGTCGATTGTCTAACCATTTTGGGATGGATGAGAGAAAGGTTAACATGAGTATCCCTTGTGTGACTTTAGCCGGTCGCATAAAATGTATGGTCCTCAAGTCGTGTGAGTACAGTTGGGCTCCCCTGCAGAGAGTATAATTGGTTTGAATCGCCACAGTCTCGGTTATGATCAAGCTTGGAGTCCATTATTGTTCAATGTAGTTAATAACTTCAAATAATTATTTATGGGTTGTGCGGTTACTAGATATTACTAGATGAGGGGTGTTGTTGACACACCTCTTGCGACTTTGGTACATAAGTATCATGGTTGGGTTTGGTAATTAGTTGTCCATGAGTTTTTACTTTATAATTTTTGAATATCTACTATTTTTCCGCAATAAATACCATTACATTATTATCTTTGCTAATTCTTATTTCATGATCCTTGGAGACATGATATATATCCCACGAGTAAGTCTTGCTGAGTACTTTCATACTCATATTTGCATTGTTGAGGTTTTGCAGACGAGAGAGAGATGGTTTTTTGGCTACTTCTTCCCTGTTGATGCCGACGAAGAGGATGAGTAGTCCATGTTCTATCTTTTGTGTGACGGTGGTATTCGTGGGCTGAACACAATTATCTTTTGGTTTGTTTCAAAAATGTTTTCCGCTGTGTAGTACTCGTCGTCGTCCTTATTAGCACCCAAATAAGAGATTGGTACTTTGTTTAATTATGTTTTAGAAAGTTTGAGAGCTAAAACTACAACTCTACTGCTCTCATTCTTGTAAGTTTTAGTTATGAACTATTTACTTATGGTTTGTACTTACATATGTATATGGGATTCCTATGTGATGTGTGTAACATTGATACCGATATGCTATTTTCTGAGCGATGTTTGGGAAGTATATCGGGGAACTAGTGGGGTTGATTTCTCGTTAGTTAAATTCGAGCTTGTGAGCCGTTTGAACATCAAGCTAATTTGATTAAGTAGAACTTAACTTGAACGGTTTCTCACATATTCATTTAATATTTTTACTATGATGTGACTTAGAGAAACAAGAGGTTTCAAATAGTTTTATATCTACTAGGAAAGCCCAATTCTAGAGCATGCAACGCTTCTTACAAATTATACGTGGCAACCCTTCATCACAACAATACCACAAGGTCAATCTATAGGTGTACATCTCTCGAAAATGTGGTCCTCTATGAGATAACCAGAATAGGTCTATTCATGTTTAGCTTTAAGTGTCATCCAATACTCATTTCCAAAAGAGGGGAACACGTTCGTCCAATCACTTTGGCTAAGGTTTGTCTAGCAGATTGCTCCTCTGCGGCCGGCCCAAAGAGCGTGCCTTCAGCGTGACTAGCACATATTATAATCCTTCAAAAATAGAACATGTGCAATTACTACAGTGGATAATAAAAATCTTCTCAATGGACATATGTCTAGAACTTCCCTAGAAAGATGAATATAGCTAAACGGGTTGACATATTTTACTACTGCTGACAATTGATTAAGGTAGATTGCAGAATAACACCACAAACTGGATAACAAATAGCAAATCTACAATCTTTGAGAGACATCTGAACGTGACCTGCTTAGGAACATCCATAACATTGGATTACAGTAGGAAGCAAAATAGCAGCACGAAATAAGTAAGAAAATGTGGGCACCGACAGCCAAATATTAAATACTCCAAAAACAGATGTATGATGGGATGAAGAATTTGATCACTATACGAAACATACTTTAAAGTTTCTATTACAAAGCTACATAGATCACAATATAAAAAACAGACTTGAATGTTTCTATTACAAGGTTACATAGCAATGAGGTGATGATACTACTACAAAGCTACATTGCAATTACTGATTTGACCGATTCATGAAAATCCTCAAAAGTAGTAATCATGACACTGAAAGATATGTAAATAGTTACGAACTCCTGAAAGATCCTCCACACATGCACCAGATGAAGCCATTTTCAACCAACTGGTATGTCATGTCCATACTTAAATGAGAAAAAGCTCCATACACATGGCACAATATTAGCACATTCCTCAAACTAAGATTTGAAACCCTCGTTCGGGGACAAAATCAAATCCACCAGCCGGTCAAGAACATCAAAACTATATCTTTGCCCAAATCCTAAACCACCGAGAACTATGTATCAACAACAGCATAAAAGAACTAGAAACTAGGACTTGGGAGGCCTCACCGGGACGTAGCGCTGCCTGGTGGCCAACAGGCTCCAAGCCACCGCTAGCCCCGCACCCACCTGAGCTGCAATTTGTCAGGGTCCACATGAACAGAAACACTGTGTTGTCCCAGGGGCCAATCCCCACGAGCCAAATCCAGCATCACGGCGCTGGTGTTGGACTCCGGCGCCTTGCTTCACTTCCAGATGATTGGGGTGTACCCCAGGAAAAAAAAGTTCGATGAAATTTCATCAAAATATCTGAAATTTCCGATTTATAGGTAAGGTCTGATATTTTTAATGTAGCGAAAATTGCTTAGGAGGAAAGAAAGAAATAGAACATGTGTTGGAGCTGGTATAGTTGCATCTAATTGAAGAAGCTACAAATCGTCTTCATTTGTATTTCAAATCAAATGTGCCTTCCTTAGAAATAAGATGCCTCAGTTTGATGAATTGCATCTACACTACAAAGTCCATGTGACCTTGAAATTTTTTGATGCCCAGATCGATGCATCAGCTGAAGGGGTACCCATGACCTGCAAAGGAGGAGTACAAGGTTGCTTTTCTGTACATATTGACCAACATACCTGAGATGGATGGTTTCTTCAAGAGTGGTATTCATTCTTTTAAATTTCTTCATTTCTATGTTGCTGAGCTAGATTTGATGAATCAGCATGGTTTGCAGGCTGATTATTATATTACAAGCATTCGGAGGGCTACATATCAAGAATAAGAGGATGAAGACTTTGAAGAGGGAGAGCAGGAAGGGAGCAGGAGTCAGTGCAGGTATTGAATGGGGACGTATAGTATGATACGTCTAGAGGAAGACCCCATGGGTGTTTTTCCTTAGCGAATGGTGCTGTTTGGGCAGCTGATATATAGGCTGCCGCTAAGGCAAAACATTTGCAATCATCAAGTTCAATATATCTTTACAAAACATGGCTTGAGAAAATGCACAGTTATATCATGGAAATGCAAGGCTGTGTCAAGAGAGTCGGGGCAATCTAATGCGAGAAGAGTGGAGCCAAATAACTGCAAATGTACTACTGGTTGTTTTCTTTAATAGATTTCTTAAAATTGATAAACAACAACCAATGTTTTGAATAAAATTTCCCGAATTGTGTATGCTTTTGCAGGAGTTATGTTAGGATTTAGGAAACAAAATACGAAGACAAACACTACAATTAAGGTCTATTGGCTGGTGGCCAAGCAAATGTAACTATATGTTACTAAGATTACTACTCCATGCCCTTGTATACAGTCTACTAGTTTGTAATCAATGACATAAATATGCTCTATTCTACCATCATTGTAATGAGAAAACTGATTTTCTGGTATCCAGAATGGCAACACACAGTGCAGCAGTGAGGACATTATTTGCATTAGTTCAGATGTGGATCTTGGCAATTTATAATGCTACCTCATAATAAGTTAGATATATGTTGCTGCAATATCTTAAGGTTTTTACCTGCGAGAGTTCTGCTACAACTATGAGAATGTCTTGATGATTTATAGAAAGTTCAAGCCCTTATTATGAAAGCATGCTTCATTAGTATGCTTTATTAATTCTATCTCATATTAGGTTAGAAGATTTTTACCTTGGTAAATTGAAGTTCCATAAGATTTTGAAATTTGAAAGTGTGACAAGTGCTTGACGTTTTTATTTTATTTTCATTGTCGTTCGTTCTTTGTGTTTCACCTGAATCCTAAATCCAACCAATGCTTTTGAATTCCAAACACATCGAATCCTTTGAATTCCAAACCCGAATCATATTTGACCTCTTTCAAATATATCTACTCCTTTTAAACAGCTACCTGTTCTCCGAATTCTACAAAATAAAATAAAAATTAAATTTCGAGATGATCCCAGAATAAAAAATGTTCATCATGAAAAGTTCTTTAATGCTGCAAAATTTCATATTCATCAGAGCGAAAGTTGATCTTTTGAAGAAAAAACAGAAAGCTGTCGCAGGAATTCCAAGAAAAACCTGAAAAATAGAAAAGCCCGCAGGTCCCACTTGTTAGCGCCTCCTTTCTCCTCCCCAATCTCCTTCCTCCCCACGTCGCGCCTCCCAGCCACAGCTCGCCTCGCCAAGCGCCCCGCCACCCGCAGCACATGCACGAGCCGTGTGCCCATATGCGTGTCAGCTGCCTCACATTCGCAGTGAAGTCGAGCTCGTGTTTTGCTCCGTCCCGTCAAGCCGCCCTGTACGCCGAGCAGAGCACCGCCACAACCTGGCTCCTCCGGCAAGCACCCTCTGGCCTCCTTCCGAGCAGGAGCGCCTCCACGAGCCCAGCCACGAACCGCGCGAGCTCGTGCGCCACTGCCGTGTGCCTCGCACGCGCCGCGCGAAGCCAGCCCGAACTCGGCACTGCTGCGGCGCTGCCCCGTCGCCACCGGCGTTGAACTCGCGTTCGGCCACCACCGTCAACGAGCGCTACCGGTAGCCACTCCTCTCTGAGCCCTCTCCGAGCTCTGTTCCGTGGCAGGGAGCTGCGCCTCCTCTCCTCTTCCACACCATACTGGCCACAATCCCCCCCCCCCCCCCCCCCCCCCCCCCCCCCCCCCCCCCCCCCCCCCCCCCCCCCCCCCCCTTGAATGGAGCTTCGATTCCACGTTTTCCCCGTCGGCCGCCACAGCTCGCCGCTCCAGCCGCCGCCGTAATTTTGCCACTTCCGGCGGGCGACTCTCCCTTCTGACGCTGCGTGCACCACCTTCAGCGCCTGCCATTGTGACATCCTAAATTTTGTAGAAAAAGAAAATTGAAATTTGAAACTTGAAATCTACTAACAAAAATGCTAACAAATTTTCTTTTCTTTTCTCTTTCAAAAGATAAAATTCATGTAAACTAAAAATCTCTCTTAATTTGAAATTTTCTAAAATTATTAAAACTTGAGTGCGGCCAAGTGCTTGACTTTTCTTTTATTTGTTTTGATCTTATTTTCTTGAAATCATTTGTATTTATTTGAAATTTGAATGCAATTATTTAAATCCTAGAAAATATTAAAATTCCTCTACCAGAATCCTTCACTGGGCGAATCCTTTATTTTCCTCCTCTCTCGGCACAAATCCCGCATGGTCCAGCAGCCTTTTTAATTTTCCTCTACCTAGCAGACCGGCCCTCTCTTCTCTTTTCTTCGCGCTGCGCCGCGCCTTCCTCCTCCACACGACAGCATGACGTCGCGACATGCGCATGCCGCGGGCGCACCACTGCCGTTTCCACGTGACACGTGCCGCCGCCGTCCCTGCGCATAGTGCCGGCCATATCTTCACCCATGCCGCCGGCCATACCGCCGCCCGTACCGCCTCTTCTCCTATAAAAAGGAACCCCAAATGATCCTTCTCTCGCACACGCTCTGGCCCCTCTCTCAACACTCCTCTGGCTGAAAACCCACTTTTCCCCAATTTTTGCACCGTCTTGGCTGCCGCCGCGATTCCACCTCTCCGGCGAGCTTTAGCTCCTCTTGGCGCCTGTGGCTCACCCTCGACACCCTCCTTTGTTTCCCGGTTGCAGCTGCTGCCTTCTTCATCGCCAGGCTCCAACACTGAGCGCCACCTCTTCCTCTCGGTGCCTCTCCGTCAACAGTCGTGTACGGGTTTCTCCAGCCGCCGAGAACCCCCTAGATGAACTCGCCATACTTTCCTGGTCAAGTTCCCGTCAAGCTTCGAGCATCGCGGTGAGCTTTTCTCCCTCTCCAGCGATGTTTCGGCCATGGCGTTGCCGAGTGTTGTGGCCGGCTGTCGCGTGGGCCATCAGCCACTGCTGGCCGTTCGATCGGCCACGAGCGCTCATGATTAGATCAAGTCCCCTAACCCCGGCCGATTAAATTACAGTCGTCCGTTCCAAAACCGACGGCCGATTTTAGATCCCACCCACTTTGAAATATTTTAAATCCTAGCCGTCCACTGCCGATCCAACAGCCCATGTTAGGCCACGTCGCATTTAAGTCCTAGCCCTTCACCACAAATCCAACGACCAATAAGCCTCCTCGTCACCACTAAATCCTAACTGGCCAATTTTGAATCGACGGCCAGATTGAACGAGCCCGATTATATAAATAAAAATAAAAGAAACAGCCTAAATGCTAGGTACACCAGGCTTAGTGCACACAAAAATATTTTTCGATGCCTTTTCCCATAGAAAAATAATTCCATAAATACCAAAAAAATACCATTCTTGCATCCAAGCCCCTGCTATTCTATAAAATTATATTTTAATCTACTAATTTTACAGATACATCCCTGACCTTTTCCTTAATTACAATTTAGTCCTAAATATTTACACCTAGCACCCTGAATTTTGGAGAGTTACATATAGATCCCTAACCGCTTCCTGTACTTTATAGAAAACCCCCTAGACACTTTGTAATGATTACAAATAGGTCCTTAAAGCCCGCTTCACACTATAAATACCATATCTTTTCAACCAGAATCCCGATTGCGGTGATCCCTGCGCTCACGCGATCGTTTCGACGTGAGATATTTTACGAAATTGGTTTCAAATCCTAAAACCCTTCATATTTTCCTTAGTTTGATCTATAAACCCATAACACCCGATAAATACTTCTCGACACCGGATAAATCCTTAGCCAATCATCCCATCAACCAAAAATCCCACAACTTCTCCACTAAAATCAAACCCAAACATCACCTGTTCATGTTACCCTCCTTTTAGGCATTCGAGTTTTATCGAAGTTTATTCGATTAACTGCTATTTAGTCCTTTATTCATTTATTTTAGCTTGATGATTTACTGTTATTTGTTTACAAGTAGTACACTTCATATAGTCATATTAGACATGGATTAATAATATGATTAATTTGCGTCTCGCATTGCATTAACCTACATTACTGCAAGTGCCACATAATACTATTAGCACTACACTTATAAAAGTAGAGTCAAGTAATTAGGCACTAATAATTAGAATACAACCGCATAATAGGATGTTAGCTTCATGACCATTGAAGGCTCTCAAAGATATGAATGATTTTGGTGATTGAATGAGAACCATGAACTAACTCGTTGGATGTAAGTTTTATCAACACTATTTTACACTTCTACGAGTTGGTTACTGCAAGAATGTTCGTGTCCTCAGAGTGTTTTTCAAGGAGGTTGCTGGTTAAAGACTAAGGATGAATTAGAGCCATGTGTGGCTTAGTTTTAGGCCTTGTGTCTATAGAAAACACCGGTGCTATTAAGAGAGTGTGGATGCTCTAGGTTCTTTGAGGTACTTGAGTGATAAATGAAAGCTCGAAGGTGTCAAGGATTGCAGCCGGAAGCCTGAAGATCTTGAGAAAGTCATAGATCAGCGTTCGAAGAGGTCACCGAACAGTCTGTCGATGTCACTGGACAATCCGATGAGGGTCGCAGCCAGGAGTTCAGAAAGGATGTTTTCTAGAGGCAGTGGAGCTGGAGTCGCCGGACAGTCAGACCGGAGTCACCGGACAGTCTGGTGAGTGCAAGAGCATGAAGTTCAGAGAGAGGTGCTCTTTGTAGTGATCAAAAAGAAGTCATCGGAGGAAGGTGTCCAGAAGAGGTATCTTTGGAAGTCCAAAAGAGAAGTTCACCGAACAGTTCGATAATGGTATGAACCGAACAGTCGGTGTCATATGGAGTGGACACCAGAGAGGATGTTTTCTACCAGGAGGAGACCAGAAGTCACCGGACAGTCCGGTGGTCCTAGTCACCGGACAGTCCGGTGACTGCAAAAAATAGACAGCTTTTTGACAACGGCTCTTAACAGTTGTTTTAGAGCTTGGGGCCTATTTAAACTGTTGTGAGAGCTGTTGTGGAGCTTGCTCGCGGTCAGAACAGTTGGAGATCATTTGTTGCGAGCCAAAGTTCATCAAGGGAGCACAAGAGAGCATCTAGTGAGATCTTGAGTGCTTGTGAAGGGTAGCAAAGAGCATTCACGCATTCCTAGAGCTTGTGAGGCTGAGAGGAGTGGATTCGGCTTGTTACTCTTGGTCTATGGCATCCTACACTAGTTAGACGTCATTGTACGAGCTTCGGAGGAGATTGTAGAAGTCGACACCAAGTTTGTACGCGGTTCCAGGTCCTTCACTTGAAAGGGACACCAAAAGTGCGTGCCCGTGCCTTGGAGGCTCGCTCTAGCGCTTGGTATTGTTTGCTACAGCCGGGGCACTGGTGTTTTCACTCCGAGAGTGAAGCGTACCCTTATGAGCATCGTTCCAAGAACAACGGGAGGAATCAAGACTCCGACGGGAGTGGTTCAACGAGGATTAGAGGAAGGCGCCATCCTTTCGAGTCCTAACGACAGGAGAAACCAAGACTTCGACGGGAGTGGTTCAACGAGGATTAGGGGAAGGCGCTATTCTTTCAAGACCTCAGGAAAAATCGTTGAGCAACTCTATCACCTCTCTCTTCATTTATTACATTTGCATTCTTGTAAGTAGTGTGATAGGTTGTTTAGTTGCTTCTCTTGGTGCCTCTCGTGCCGGATTACGTACTATCTTGATAGGTTGTCTTCTAGCTTGTTTTACTCTTCTCTAGACCTTATTTGCTAGAAGTTATATGCTAGTTTTGCTAGAAACTAGGAAGAGAAAGAATTGGTCAGTTTAAGTGCCTAATTCAACCCCCTCACGTTCTCGGTCACTTAATCCTTATAAGTGGTATCAGAGCCAAGTGCTCAAATTAGGGCTTAACCGCCTTTGAGAAGGGATCGAGAGTGATGGAGACAAGTTTTCATCGGGGTCCGTTAGTGGCTCATGGAAAGATCGCTTGCTAAGCTACCTATATGTCACAAAACCAGAGAATTTCAGTGCTAACATGAACAACTCTTCAAACTCTTCATCTAGCAACTCTTTAAATGCTATTATGAATGATAATCTTATTTATGTTGAGCTCATAGATGCCTACACTCACTTTGGAACTCTTGATGGTGAATCTAAGGTGCTACCATGCTAAGACTGTGTGATTTTGTTGATAAGATCAACTCCTTTGAAGAAGCACTTAAGATCTCTCATGATGAATCCATCTAGAAGTTCTTCACATGCAAGATTTTTAGCTCTTGTGTCTCTCATGATGCTTCATCTAAGAAGGAGAATCTATATGCTTCCACCTCAAGCAAGATCATTGGAGTGCATGCTCATCACACCTTTGAGCCCACGGTTTGCATAGACTCTACCTCTACTAGCTCTCATTCACTTCTTGTTGATAATGCTATTGCTAGTAGCTTGCTAGAAGATTCTTATGAAGTTCTATGTGATGAGTATGATAACATTATTGTCTTATCTAGTGAAATTCCAAAAGATTTGCGCACTCGCATTGATAAGCTTGTAGATTGGATCAACTCTTATGAGAAGCGGCATATCATTACTGATGAAGCAAGCAAGAAGAAAATTGATATATGGAAGTATCATCTCAAGTGCCCTGAGGAACAAAATTCACCTCAAAAAGTTGCTCTTATTGTTGAGGTCAGTCCTAATGAATCTAGCAATGCTTTAGATACTAACACCGCATGTCTCATGGCTTCTAGCAAGGTGAATTACAAGAATGGTGGCAAGCATTGGGTTCTTGATAGTGGTTGTACTCAACACATGACCAGCAATCACAAGATGTTCTACACCATCAAAGAAGATGATGATAAAGACAAAGTGACTTTTGGAGACAATTCCAAAGGAAGAGTAAAGAGATTGGGCAAGGTCGCCATATCTAATGATTTGACAATCTCTAATGTCATGCTAGTGGAATCTTTGAGTTTCAACCTACTCTCAGTTGCTCAATTATGTGATCTTGGTTTCACTTGTTTTTTCAATGACAAAGGAGCCGAATTGATCAACAAATCATTGGGCCTCACTTTCAATTGCTATCGGCACAACAATCTCTATATTGTGGATTTCTCTTCAAGTGAAGTTGCTCCTCAAACTTGTCTGATTGCTAAGTCTTCCAAAGGATGGTTGTGGCATAGGAGGCTTGCTTATATTGGAATGGGTCAATTGAAGAAGGTCACCAAGAAGGGCTTAATTTTTGGAATTCAAGAAGTCACTTTTGAGAAGGACAAGTTGTGTAGTGCATGTCATGCGGGAAAGCAAGTTGCAACTCTTCATCCGTACAAGACCGTTATGTCAACCTAGAACTTCTTGGAGTCTTGGAGGCAATCTCTATTGCATGATGATTGTTGATGACTTCTCCCGGTATAAATGGACCATCTTTCTAGAAGACAAAGCTCAAGCCATCTCGAATTTCAAGAAGTTTGCTAAGAGAGCTCAAAATAAATTTGAAGGTAAGGTAAAAAGGTTAGAAGTGATAATGGGATGGAGTTCATGAACTCTATCATTAAAGAGTATTGTGATGATATTGGCATCAAGCATGAGTTTTCAGCTACCTACACCCCAAAGCAAAATGGTGTTTTTGAGAGAAAGAACAGGACTCTCATCACTCTTGCCAGAGCTATGTTGGATGAATATGAGACTCTGGAGAGGTTTTGGGCTGAAGCCATCAACACAACATACTATACTTCAAACCATGTTTATCTACATCGCCTCTTGAAGAAGACTCCTTATGAGCTATTGGTGGGAAGGAAGCCAAATGTGGGCTATTTCCGGGTCTTTGGATGCAAATGCTATATCTTCAAGAAGAGAAAGAGGCTTGGTAAGTTTGAGAAGAGGACCGACATTAGATTTCTCGTTGGATATTCCGGTAACTCTAAAGCTTATCGTGTTTTAACACAACTACCGGATTTGTTGAGGAATTATGTGATGTGTAATTTGATGAAACTAATGGTTCTCAAGAGAGCAAAGAATCTTATAGTTGTGATGTAGATGATGATGAACCCTTGGAGGAGGCAATGCGAAATATGCCCGTAGGAGAGGTTCTACCAAGAAAGGATGACTCTTCAACTCCATGCGATGGAAGATCACAAATAGATGTTGGTTATGCAAGAGGAGCTTAACAACTTCGAGCGAAATCAAGTGTGGGAGTTGGTGAAGAGGCCAAAGGACAAGAACATCATCGGTGCCAAGTGGGTCTTCAAGAACAAGCAAGATGAGAACGGGAATGTCGTGAGGAACAAAGCAAGACTTGTCACCAAATGTTATTCTCAAGTTGAAGGGGTGGACTCTGATGAGACATTTTCCCCCGTGGCTCAGCTTGAGTCTATTTGAACCTTGCTCGCTTATGCTTCACATTTTAACTTCAAATTATATCGAATGGATGCGAAGAGTGCATTTCTTAACGGCTATATTAATGAGCATGTTTATGTTGAGCAGCCACCCGGCTTTGAGGATCTCAAGCATCCCAATCACATCTTCAAGTTGAAGAAGGCATTGTATAGTCTCAAACAAGCACCAAGGGCATGGTATGAGCGGCTAAGAGATTTCCTCACCGACAAGGGTTTTAAGATAGGGAGTATTGATAACACTCTATTTACTAAACATGTTGATGATGATCTCTTTATTTGCCAAATATATGTGGATGATATTATCTTTGGTTCTACCAATGAAGCTTATAATGCTGAATTTCGTGATCTAATGGCCAAAGAATTTGAGATGCCCATGATAGGTGAGCTCCATTTGTTCCTAAGATTCCAAGTCAAGCAAATAAAGAATGGGACATTCATCTATCAAGAGAAGTATACAAGAGATCTCCTCAAGTGCTTTGGGATGGAGGATTCAAAGCCAATCAAGACTCCGATGGCCACAAATGGTATTCTTGGACCAGATAAGAGTGGTAAAGTGGTTGATAAAAAGATTTACCGATGTATGATTGGTTCTCTATTATATCTTACTGCTTCTCGCCTGGATATTATGCTTAGTGTATGCTTATGTGCTTGTTATCAAGCTAACCTTAAAGAATCACATCTCAAGGCTGTCAAAAGGATTCTTAGGTATCTCAAGTATACTCCTACTATGGGCCTTTGCTATCCAAAAGATGGAGGCTTTGATCTTGTTGGCTACTCCGATTCGGACTTCGCCGGTTGCAAAGTGAGTAGAAAGAGCACCTCCAGTGGATGTCAATTTCTTGAGAGATCATTGGTTTCTTGGAGCTCTAAGAAGCAAAATGCCGTGGCTCTCTCAACGGTCAAAGCGAAATATATGGCAGCCGGTGCTTGTTGTGCTCAACTTCTCTACATGAAGCAAACTCTCATGGACTATAGATTTGTATACAATTAAATTTTTTTTTATTGTGATAGTGAGAGTGCAATCAATATGACACTTCATAAGGGTGATCATGGGCTTGCTAAATATATTGAGGTCAAGCATCACTTTATAAGGGATCACGTTGCCAAGAAAGATATCGAGCTTATAAGTGTGAGAACAAATGATCAACTGGTCGACATATTCATGAAGCCTCTTGATGAGAAGAATTTCAACAGGCTAAGAGGAGAGCTCAACATCCTTGATCTTTTGGACTTCACTTGAGTAACCTCCAAAGCTTAGCATTTTCTTTGTATATACTTGCTTGCTTGTGTTTGCTTTGTTTTTGTTGTTCTTCTTGTTTTGTAGAACCATTATCTAACCCTTTCAAGATAGCAATGATCATGGAAAGCTTAGGAAGAATGATCATGAGGTGCCCAAGGCTAGGAGATGAGGGTCATTGTGAGCAAGATTGCAAGAGGATTCAAATGTGATGAGGGTATTTCTTTTCTAGTCCTTCTTTATCATGAGCATGCATCTTTTACTCTTGTTTTTGCATTCATGTGCATTTTATGCATTGCATCTAGTGTCTTGACGTCAAGCACGGGTCTAGGGGGAGTTACTCATAAGTAATATAAGTTGATTGCTCCTAGACTCCTTCATAGCAATTGTGAGCTTCATACCATTGAATCACGATCTTTCGAGCTCTAAGGTTAAATCTACTTACGCGGCTCAAAGACTATGATTTATATATTCTCATATGCATCACTAACCCCCTTCTTGTTGAGAGAAGAGGAAGTTTTTTGGATAAAATTTTTTTGTAGGATGGATGCTAACTCGAGGGGGAGAAAGAGCTTTAAACCAAGAAGACGAACAAGACACAAGGATATGATAAGCAAGAAACGAATCGAAGAAAGGAACCATAAAGACCCAGTGATATTATTTCATATCTCATAATTATTATTCTAGTGTATTCTCCTTCTTTGTGGCTTTCCTTTTTGGTTGATAGATGATAAAGGGGGAGAGAAATAGAAGTGAAGATGATCGAGGGTTAAGAAATCAAATGAAGATGATGAGAGACATGAAGATGATCGAGGAAGAAAATAATAATCAACGAAGCTATTGAGGACTTGAAAACTGGGAGAGTTGAAGCTGTCAAGGATCAAAAGGGAGTAATCTTTCCTACTCCTCTAAATCCGTTGATTACTAACCTTTGCTCTCTACTCGTCTTGTGGTGATTCTATATTTATAGGAGACGGGTAGAGGGAACCAAAGATTCGAAGATGAATGAAGTCACACTCAAGAAAAACCAATCAAATCAAAGACTATGAAGAAAGTAAGCAATGCAACTATCGAGGGGGAGCTCCAAAGCTAAGGTATGAAACCTTGTGAAATTTGTGGACTTCTTGGTAAGAGAAGGTAAGACAACTTGCGCCTATACTTTTCCTTTAAGGTATTTAGTACTTTCATTCCTATCTCTTGTAACATCTCGATCTTTTGCATCATGGTTGTCATCAATCACTAAAAAAGTTGAGATTGTTAGTTTCATGACCATTCAAGCCTCTCAAAGGTATAAGTGATTTTGGTGATTGAATGAGAACCATGAACTAACTCGTTAGATGCAGGTTTTATCAACACTATTATGCACTTCTACGAGTTGATTGCTGCAAGGATGTTCGTGTCCCCAGAGTGTTTTTCAAGGAGGTTGCTGGTTCAAGACTAAAGATGAATTAGAGCCATGTGTGGCTTAGTTTTAGGCCTTGTGTCTATAGGAAACACCGGTGCTATTAAGAGGGGTCGAGTCACTCATCTCTGTTTTACAAGAATTAGGGAGTGTGGATCCTCTAGTTCTCTGAGGCACTTGAGTGATCAATGGAAGCTCAAAGGTGTCAAGGATTGAAGCCTGAAGATCTTGAGGAAGTCAAGGATCAGCAGTCGAAGAGGTCACCGGATAGTCCATCGATGTCACCGGACAGTCTGGTGAGGGTCTCAACCAGGAATCTAAAAAGGATATTTTCTGGAGGCGGTGAAGCTGGATCGCCGGATAGTCTGACAGGAGTCACTGGACAGTCTGGTGAGTGCAGGAGCTTGAAGTTCAGAGAGAGGTGCTCTCTGGAGTCATCAGGAAAAAGTCACCGAACAGTCCGTCAGTCAGAGGCCGGACAGTCCGGTGAGCCTCGAAGGTGTTCAAAAGAGGTGTCTCTGGAAGTCCAAAAGAGAAGTTTGCCAAACAGTCCACTGATGGTACAAACTGGGCAGTCCAATGTCACATGGAGTGGACTCCAGAGAGGATATTTTTTGCCAGGAGGAGAACAGGAATGTCCGGTAACTGCAAAAAGCAGACAGCTTTTTGAAAACGGCTCTTAACGGTTTTTTCAAGGATTGGGGCCTATTTAAACCGTTGTGGGAGCTGTTGTGGAGCTTGCTAACGGTCAGAATAGTTGGAGATCATTTGTTACGAGCCAAAGTTCATCAAGGGAGCACAAGAAAGCATCTAGTGAGATCTTGAGTGCTTGTGAAGGGTAGCAAAGAGCATCCACGCATTCCGACGGGAGTGGTTCAACGAGGATTAGGAGAAGACGCCATCTTTTCGGGACCTCAGGAAAAATCGCTAAGCATCTCTATCACCTCTCTCTTTACTTATTGCATTTGCATTCTTGCAAGTAGTGTGATAGGTTGTTTAGTCGCTTCTCTTGGTGGCTCTTGCGCTGGATTGTGTACTAGCTTGATAGGTTGACTTCTAGCTTATTTTACTCTTCTCTAGAACTTATTTGCTAGGAGTTGTATGCTGGTTTTGCTAGAAACTAGGAAGAGAAAGAATTGGGTCTAGTAGTGTGTCCGATTCAACCCCCTCTTCTCGATCACTTGATCCTTACGTAGATGATTAAGTAAATAATCTCTAGCCTCTGCATAATCATTTATTTAACATAAGGTAAATAAATATGCCTAAAATAAAGTTAGCAATTGATCACTAATATATGATACTAATTAGTACTTAATCACTAGTATACGATAGTAAAGAGAATTACACATAAAATTGACATATGAATTAACATGTCGTAAGCTATGTACATATCTAGTGCATGATATATTATATATATATATATATATAATATTTCATGTTAGGGTAATAACGTGTTAGGCACTAGATAATATGCATACACATGGTTTACTATCGCAGTCACGCAACACAGCTTAAAACAATTAATTAGTTAATCACCACTTTTCAGTAAATATCGATAAGACGAAGTGATGCATAAAATGACACGTCATCCACTTTGTATGCCTATAGTACATGCAATATATTTGCAAATAATCACATAAACACATTAGTGCTTTAAAATACTCATAATGCATACACTTACATGATTTAACAAAGTATTCACATAGACATTGCCTAAAATAAACTTAAAAAACTAATTCATCCCTAATCCTTAGTAAATATTGCTACGTAGTGATTATGCATAGAATGACACATCTAACTTTATTATTATATTAGACAAACCATAATACAAGCTCGTACTTGTATGAAGGCTCTAGTATAATATTTTCCATGCATAGTCACACTTAACTGTCCATGTAGCAGCATAAGCACTAAAATAAAGTAGCTAAATAAATATTTATTCTAATAATTAACTCATAATAAATAATTCTAAGATACACATAGAATATCAAGCATTGCATTATGATAGTCACCGCATCATGCATGACGTCATCCTTAATTTTCCTCGTGGAGTTACCTGGCTCTCATTCGAAGTTTGATTAGATCTTATCGGTTCTTCTTGATCTTTTATTCCCTTTACGGTAGTTTTATTAGGCGTATTCTACTGTGTTGACAACGTTGAGTCAGGGAAGAGCAGGATTGCAAGAGGAGCCAAAAGGACTGACACAGCTGGAGAAGCCCGAAGATTTTTCTGACGTCAACTCCAAAGATTAAAGATTTGCAGGCAAGCTCTAACCACCTTGATCATATTAAATCTATGATTTATTTCACACCTATATCGCCTAAATGCTTGCATGTGTTTTCTGTTTAAATTGTGTAGTAATGGTCCTACTTGTTATTGGTATAATATTAATGTCAGTTACTGTAAGACCCTCTTTCAGGAAGTTGAGTCCTTGTGCCTCTTGTACCAATCCCTGGACCGGTAATTGGTACGCACATCAAAAACAAATTAATATTATTACACATATGGGTTTGAAGTCCTACACGCCTTCGAAAAGGTCTAACAAACATAACTTATATTACAACCAACAAGTCGGCGCAGCGATTTTTATTCAAATATCACACCTACTCGACGACTACTAGCAAACCACAGGCAACACTCGAGCGAAGGACGAGACTTCTAATCTTCATAGTCGACGTCTTCCTCGTCATCTTTGTCCTCTGAACAACAACAACAAAGGATGGGGTGAGTATAAAAGTACTCAGTAAGCCCTAATGGTATGGAGGGGTAAGGTATGCGAAAGGCGGAGCAAGGAAAGACTTAAGGTCTAAGTTTTTCGGAAAGCAAGTTTTTATGCAGAGGCTTCCTAATGGAAAGGTTTTTAAATAGGATGGAAAAACAATTTTTATCATCTTTTAGTAGGGTGGATCTGAGAAAGGTTTTCACTCCTTCCAACAGTTCTCAAATTTTAGTCGAGCACTAGCATGCATCCATGCAAGCCCTCAGCACACAGCTAACACATTCTAAAACACGGGCGTCTACGCCCACTCACACACTAAGAACAACGTAGAAAACTAATCATATAGTAGTCGAACAATAACATGCCAATACTATGACAACAGCCTCTCCGGAAGGATATTACACTCTACAGAGGTTGTACATTATACCCACAGGTTATGCTCCTCCTGATCAACAGAGTTGCATAACGTTTACCCCACAACTACATAGACTTTCACAGATTCCATCCAAAATGTACACAGGGGCTATCCATCGGGGTTTCACTCTCCCAATGACGCGATAGTACATTCTCGAAGCTGGATCGTGGAGATTTACCTAGTCTCTTACTACGCCGGGTATTACCAAACTAGGTGCTATATCCATGGGCTTACGGTCCTATGACAAGGGCGATTACATAGTCGAAAGCCAGGCAGCGAGCAATCTCACGCTCTTCTCCTGTCCTCTTGTATCCTACCGACCTCCTAATAGCTCGATGTGGAATGTCTACATAGCAGGGATAAGTCCCTCCCATTTGTCAGGTTCTATGGTTGCACAAAATTGCTAAGTCAAGCGCTAACAAACTGGTCCTGATATGGCAGGGGTGACGTGCTTGTCCACGGTAGGTGGACCAAATCGAAACCTACACACCTATCACCATCACCTCTTGTGAGCCCCACCCCACGACCAGAATCATCCCTCTTCACCTAGCACCAGTTGCACTAATCCTAACCCTTTTTATTTTACTCACTACACCAAACTCACTTTAACTCGTTTTACAAATGTATTGTGTATGGTGTGGCGATGACTAGCATCGCAAGGGGGGTAGTCCTAAGCGTTCTACTATCAAGGCAACTTTCTGTTCTTTTAAAGTATTTAAAGACGGAAGACCAAGGGTTGACAAGGGTGCGTCGTCAAACAGCTAACAAGGTGGTAATTTACATTAACAACAGCAAGTAACTGATATCAATATAAATACCTAGTAGCAAGTAGGTATAAAACTACACAATATTTTAAATCAGTTTAAAAAGTAAGGGCAAGCATTAGGCTCTATGGACGCGGCAGTAAAACATAGGTTCAATTTGGTTCAAGGGGGTGTTAGGACTTGCCTTCAGCGGCGTCTTCAGGCTCTTCTTCATACTCGGGCTCCTCAGGCTCTCCTTTCTCTTCAGGCTCTTCTTCCGCTACAAACAACAATTACAATAAGACTATTAAAAGAAAAGCTACAAAACTACAAATAAAACAAGCATCAAACAAAAACATGGAGTTTGGATAGCCTAAGATGGTAGGGTTCGTGATGGCGGTTCTAACGGTATGTTGATGGTTGTGATCGGAGCTAAGACGTGGCGGCAAAGTGGCCGACATGGTGGATGTGACGGACTGTGGGTAAAGCTGCATGGACGTAAGGTTCAGCCTGTGTCCACGTTCTATAGACACACGGGTGTTCGGAATCGGGGATTGCATCATGGACACGTGAACTGTGACGTGTCCGTGGACACGCGGATACGTGAAAATTGTGACTTGTCCGTGGACACGTAGACACGTGAAAACTGTGATGTGTCTGTGGATGCATGAACTTTGACGTGTCCATGGACATGTGGACACGTGAACTGTGTTGGGTTTGTTGACATGTGGACACATGAACTATCCGTGGACTATCGGGTTTGTGGACACGTGGACACGTGAACTGTGAAATGTCCGTGGACACGTGGACACGTGAATTCGTGATGTGTCTGTGGACACGCAGACACCTGAAACCGTGACTTGTCCATGGGCACGTGGCCGTGGACACGAGTTCGGGTTGTGTCCAAGGAGGACACGCGGACACGTGTCCGTGTCCGAGGACCCAAAACCGGGTGTGAAAATTTGGTGTGAACTTGCGCGTGTGAGTGCGTGCGGCTGACTCGCAGTGTCACGCAGCCCACTAGTCGGGGACCAGGGCTGCGCTCACTGCTCGGCACGTGCGAGCTGGCCTGGGGGCGCACTGGGCGCTCCGGACGCGCTGGTGCGTTCTGGGTGCACTCTGGGGGCGTTCCGGGAGTGCTTTGGGCGCGCACCGACGCGTTCTGGCCTGTGCGCGTGCGTGAGGTGTGGCGAGAGGGGCGCGTATGTGTGTGAGGCAGGCCTTGAGTGTGCCTAAGTGTGAGGCTGGTGGTGCGGCATCCTGCTCGCCGCGCGCGCAGCGCGGCCAAGGGGAGTTGCTCTTGCAGGGCTGCTGCCAGCCGGCCGAAGGCCGGGCGTGCGCGGTGCGGGTGGGGTGTGAGTGACGTGCTCGTCGCGGTCGGTGGCAAGCGGAACAGCGGCGCGCGGGAAGTAGTGCCGGCGAGGGAGGCGAAGGCCTCCACAGGAGGGCCCCTCCTCGGCCGAAGCGCTGCGCACGGGCTCTAGGAGCCTCGTGACGCGCTCAGGTTGGCCTGAGGCGGCGCCACGGTGGCCGGCGGCTCCAGTGGGGAGGGCAAGAGGGGTGCACGCCGGCTGCTTCACGAGTTCAGCGAGCTTCCCTTGCTGCTAGCGGTGCTCTAGGGTGGCCATAGGGTGCGTACGGAGGCCCAATTTGGGCTGACGCTGGTGAGGTGCGACGGCCGGCCGTGAGGAAGACGGCGGGGAAAAACTAAAATTGCCGCTTAAAACTAAATGGGTGCGAGGGAGAGGAGACCTGGGAGATGAGCGGCGGCGTGAAGGGCGCGCGCTAGCGGCGGTGGAGTCTTTTTATAGCCGGCATAGAGGGGAAAGCCTCGACCGGTGCAGCGGAGCGGAATTTAGGCCAGCCCTACTCGTCTGGCCAGCTAGAGCGACTGCGGGACAGTTGGTCTGCCTCGTCGCGTGCTGGTGGAGCGCCAAGGCACGCCGGTGCGTGTGATTCGGCCAGCGCGGCATTGCGGTGTTCCAAGGCCCGGCCGGCGGCGTGAGGAGTCATTGCGTCGGCATTGAATTTTGATGGGATGGTGAGCTCGGCGGGTTCCGTTGGACGGCGTTTCTTCAGGCGGCGGCAGCTATGTGGGGTGCTACTGCACCATCCGGAATGTCCAGCGCGGGAGCGCAGCATGTCGACGGAGTTCGGCGACGGCGTCGTGCAGGCGCACGGTTTCGCCCAAACCGCGTGCAGAATTCTGCGGGCGTGCGGCTGACCGGAGGATGACAGAACGGCGGCGAGACAGTGACGTCCGTTGGCCGTGGACGGCGTACGGCATGGCACCTACAGAAATCAATGCTAAGCTATTGTAATCAAGGGGACATGATTGGTGCTGCCCGAGCCAAGGAGCAAATCTTCTCAAAAAGTTGTTTGAACAACTGTTGTGCTAGATCCTGCGAGTGAACAGAACACCCAGAACATAATCTGCACAATTCAAGTAGTGGAATGTGCAGATTGACCAACAATCAAATTGACAGAAAATTTATACTGCATGCACTGAACTAAATGAAGAAACCATTCGACTTATCATTGTAAAATTCCACTGTTGCCTGTTACCTCAAAACTTTCATCTGAAGTTCCTTCCTTGCAACAGAGACATTGGTCCAACGCCCAGCTTCAGCAGAGGTTCGACAAAGCTACTTTGGCTGCTCCATGGCACTATAAGAAAACACATGGATGATAAAATCTATAAAAAATGTTTGAACCGTTTGGATCTATTACGGATTATAAAATCTGGATTTTAGAATCCGAGAGTATCCAAACAGGCTCTTAATTATTAGATTTGCTGAACAACATCTGGACACATGGTAAATCAATAAGAATATGTGCAAATGCTTGATATAATGCTACAGTTTCTTGAAAGCTATTTTGGGCATTCTCACAGTAATACTGACCTTATCAACAAATTCAAACTTAAGATTCTTTATTACTAACACAGTCCTGCCACTCCTTCCACGTTCAGGGAATCTCATCTTTAATTGCTTCCTCTGGAAACGTTTCTCAAATAACCCTTCTTTCTCAAGTATCTCCGATTGCTAGCATATAAACAAGGTACTTCCACTGTTCTTTAATTGATGTCACTGTTGACTTTTAAATTCAACTTTGACCATTTGTCTTATTTAAAAAAATTTGATAAATTTAATATATTTTGATATAATTTGATTTATTATTAGAATTATTTGAATCACAACTTAAAATTTTACATATTCAAAAAAAAAATTTGAATAAGATGAATGATCAAAATTGAATTTAAAAGTCAATGACGACATTAATTAAAGAACAGATGGAGTATAAGTTAGTAATCTAAGGAAAAAAATAATCAAAAAGTGACAAAACAAAATAGCGGCTGCAAACACAATAGCCAATCGAGTTGTTTTTCTTTTCAAGCAAGTTATTCTCATTGTTCGACTTTCAACATCACCTTTGACCATTCGTCGTATTAAAAAAAATTGTTCAAATATGTAAACTTTTGTTATTATTTGATTTATCATTAGTAAAATTTAAATCACAACTAACAATTTTACATATTAGAACAAATTTTTTGAATAAGAAGAATATTCAAAGTTGATGTTGAAAGTCAGTGGTGTCAATGGTTTAAAACTGAAGGGAGTAGATCCTTTGCTCAATCTCCTCCTGTTGCTTCTCTGAAGCAGCATATTGAGTCTGCACCCATATCTCTTTGGTTGGAATGTATTATGAGTAATTGCCCTTGTATTTTTTGGATGCACTGAGTTCGGTCTTGACAATCTTCATACACAACCACTACTGCAAAAAGACCCTACGATGTCGGGTCATAAGAGACTATAATGTTGGTCAAACTGCACAACACTACTAGAATGACACTGCTACAAACCAGGGCCAATATCGGTCACAGCCAACCGACACTAAAGTTTGCATAGCAGTGTTGGACATACCGACACTACTGGTTCTAGAAGTGTTGGGCCTTCATTGTATGAGACCTGGTCCTGAAGAGAGTCCAAACAAAGGTCGGTCAACACAAGTGGTCACCACCTTGGGAAGGGTCTTATGTAGTCAAGCTAGTTCTATGGCCCGGTGCCTACAAGTTGGCTATCGAGAGCGGCAAAGAGCTAGCAGTGCCTAGTACATCGAGTAATTGCGTCAATTCTATGCATAATAAAATCACCTAAGTTTCTTGTGCATCCCTCGTTTTTTTCTTATTGTTTTGAGCGGCAATGCGCAGCCCGCTGGCCGCCACCACCACCCGGGGGCTGTCCCCTTGCTCCGACCCCTTCGCTCCTTGTTCTCAAGCTCTGTGCCTCAGCTTTTTTGTTCTAGGCTCCGTGCCTTAGCTTTTTCTCTAATGTTCCATGCCTCTGTTCATTTCCTTGGGGCCCGACCCCCGGCCCACACCGAGCTCGCGGGTGACGCTTGAACGTGCTAAGTAATTTGCAAGCGCTATCGTTTAAGTCTTTTCCATGGCTAACGATTGACGACCTGGAGTTGATGATGCTCTATGGCTGTATTGAGCCCGACACTCGATCCTACGGGCTATATCCGACCCAGTCACTTGGTCAATGTCCAATAGAATTCAAAAAACACAAAAGTGCGAAGCATCTACACAAATGCAAAAGAGGGTCGGAAACTTCGCTTATCCACAATGCAGAAAGTTCTTATTTACAGGCAAAAACCACTGCAAGGAAAAGTCTTAAGCGCAGGCCTTGGGGCGGCTGCGGAGGGTCTAGTGGCCGTGGCGGCATCCATCCGAATTGCGCCTGCATGAAGTCCCCGCCTAGAAGCCAGATCAGAGCTCACTCGCCCGAGGCCGCATGTCGGTCGTCATGCGCATGATCTCCGTGTCCGGAATGTCCGTGGCGAACCACTCGGAGATGCGCGTAAGGTCGATCGCCAGATAGTGTGACGCGGTCGGCGCTAGGGCCAGCGAACTTTCGTCCTCCAAGGCGCCGACCAGCGCGGAGGCGATGAGCCCGGGCAAACACATCAGCACGTGCTCGGCGTACTTAATCGAGACGTCAGCCTCACGCAACCCGATGAAGACCAGTCGAAGCACGAGTCGGACGGCCGACCCCAGGCTCCGGTAGTCACGAGTCACGGCTACAACACAACGATGATAAGCAACGACCCCACATCAAAATTTAAAATCTACTAAAACAAAACTTTGCTAATTTGGAAATTTAATAAATTAATAAAATTTGGAAATTTATATAGTATGTGATTTATATTTATTTGGATTTTTTTCACCATAGTTTATTTTAATTCATATTGAATTTAAATCTTCTCAATTAAACCAAAAAATTTAGGAAATGGTCGAACTTATTTCTTTCTCAATGGGCCCCCTCCTCATTCTTTTTTGAGGAAATTCCTTATTTGGTATTAAAATAATGACCACTTTCTTCTTAGACCCTTTTCGTTTTCAACTTCCGTTTCAGGACTGAATTCAATTTTTGTTCCTTCCTTGACCGTTCTGTAGTTTAGAGCACTAACGGTGTTAAGTAAATAGCAAAATGACCATTTACTCATCATCTAAAATACACTGATATAAATTTTTTGTTTGCATGTATATTAATCTAAGTGTACAATATTTTGAAACATAAAGGTATAAACTTCAAAGACTAGATTATCAAAATTGTTATCCCAGTCCCATAAAGTTATACTTTTATGTTCAAAATAGTGTAATACACATACAAATAAAAAATATATTTTAAATGAGAGGTAAAATTATCATTTTACATCTTACTTAATACCGTTACTGCTCCAAACTAACGGAAGAGTAAAAAAGGAATCAAAAATCAAATTCAGTCATTAGATGTAAATTCAAAACAAAAAAAGATCAAGGAAAGAAGCAGTTATTATTTTCGAGCCAAATAAAGAATTTCTAAAAAACAGTCATTATTTTAAGATCAAATAAAGAATTTTTTTCCCTGCCCAACACCCCCACTCAAGCGCTAGCCCAGCAGCACTCGCTGGTCCTTGTTCATCTTCCTCCCTCCCTCTCTCCTTCTCTCTCCTGCAAATGGCACCTGCTCCACCCCCCACGTTTCCCACACATGCTCTGCCCCTAGCTCCTCTGTTCTTCGCTGTTGCCGTGTCTCGGCGTCACCAAGCATGCGTTGCATGCCCAGCCTCCACTATCGGCCAGAGGTATAAAATGGCTGCGCTCCTCCTCTTCCCGCACCGGCCATTCCTCGCAGTAGTTTCCAAAATCAATGAATTGGGGGCCCTAAGATTTGGGGACCTGTTCCGTCGCCAATCCTGCCTCTGCTAAGCTACGGGTTTGCTATTAGCTATTGACACCATGTGATGTCTTACCTAGAGAAATTGGAGTAGATTAATCCCTTGTCCATTATGTCTGCTTCCTCCATCTTTTTCTTCTTTCTTCTTTTATACTCCTTTTTTCCCTTTGACTCCTGGCATCAGCACAGTCAAAAATCAGTAATTACTGCAACCAATTTAAGAACAATAGGGAAAAGCACTCAAAAAATAGTTGGCATTACTCGCTTCATCTACGATCACCTCGGCAATTTTTATTGACTCCTTCAGTAAATTTTCCTCCTTCGGTAATTTTTTTTGTTTACTTCAGTAATTTTTTTCCTCAGCGCGCAGATCACATCGTCGCATTCAGTAATTCTAAGGTTCCGATGAGCTTGCAGCGCAGCCGCCGCCGCCGTCGTCACCAGAGAATCCTTAAGATGCGTGAGAGTGTATCCCTGAGTTCCTCCTCTTCGTCTCCAGACATAGAAAACGGAGGAAGGTTGTTCCAGCAATGAGGGCACAGTGCGGGCGGGGCGGCGCCAGCCTCGTGGTGGTCGCTGGCGGTGGACAGTGTCAGAGTAGGGACGTTGCATGCCGAGAATTTAACGCAGCAGTGGAGGCGGCGGGAGTGACTAGAGCCAGGGTGGTGGAGGCGGCAGGGGCGTTGCATGTCGATGAGCGATGGCGGTGGGGTGCGGGGTCAGTGGGCGTGGTCGGGCGCGAGTTGGCTCGAGGTCAGGCGCGTGGTTGGTTCCGGGTAGGGCTGAAAATAGATGAAAACCGTTGGAAAAATACCTCAACTATTTTCATTTTCATATTTAGAACATCGGACGGAAACTGAAATAGAAATGCTAAAAACGGAAATGAACGAATAAATACGGAGTTTCGAAAACGAAATAAAACGGTTGGCAACAGAAAATATGTCAGAAATATGAATAAAATAAATATTGAACATTCACTATATGATCAAGTCTTATAATAAATATAATACAAGTTGCAATTAAAATCACAACATACAACCTAACAACATAGGCCAATAAGAGGTTGTTTGATTTATAACTTTTAATTTTTATTTTTCATAAAAATATGTTCAAATGAGATCTCATTTTCGTATTTGGGAAAAACGATAAAAAAGGAAAAACTCCGCTAGAAACGGAATTCTGCTAAGACACTAAAAAAAATGTCATAGTGTTTTTGTCTTTTTTCCCCTATCCAAAAATAGTATGGGAAAACAGTAAATGAAATGCGATCGGGACAGAAAATTTCCGTACGGTTTTCAATCCTAGGTCCAGGACTCTGGATGAAGAATAGCAGCTTCCATTAAAAATTATAATTAGATAATATTTTTCCTCATGTCCTCGCCCATCCAATCAAATAAAAAATATGAATGACTCCATGTGACAAAATACCCCGTCCCATTCCTTTTTGGTGCTCAACCAAACACTCTTAATTGACTTTTAAAACAATTTTATAAGTTGGAGTTTTGAATGCTAGAAACAATATATCCGTGGCTTGTCCTTTAATGTATGAAAAATATGTGTAACAATTTTCAATAAATATATCCCTATAATGAATAATGTCATCATTGATGAGGTTGAAGCATCTGTCGAGCTGGTTTCAAAATGCTTTCAGACCGGACTGATGCAAAGATTGTGCTGGTGACAGATTCTAAAGTTCTAGTGGATCTATGGAACACAAAGGATGGAGTCAGGAATTGCCACTATTGCGGTAGAAATTCGTGAGTTAGATTTTATCCTTTTCTTCTTTCTCCTTAGAGTATGATCGCAAGGCAAATTCGTGGAATCATGTTTCTCCTTTCCTACTATAGTGTCTGCAGTGAGATTGCAGTTCCTATGATTAATGGACGTTGATCCCTTCCTCCTAAAAAAAAGATTCTAACTTGTAATACAATTATTCAAAGAGTAAATTTTACAAAATCATGTATAGTTCATAGGTCAAATCTCAAAACTATATGTTTAAGTCTATCATAATTTATATATTTTATACAACTTAAATATCTAAATTCATATTAAATTTATTTTGTACTCACATGGACTTACGATAAATTAACTACAAAATATGTAGTTTTATGTAATACAACCTGAAGGCGAACTCCTTAAAAAAAGGGAGAACTTTTAATAGCGTTTCAGCATTTTTATTATTTTTTCGGCTGTATTTACTATTGTTTTGGTTTTTTCTTGAATGTGTTCTTTTTTGCATTTTTTTAGCATCTTTGTTTGTATTTTGTACTCTTTTATTTTTAAATTGATGTTGTCATTGACTTTCAACATAACTTTGATCCTTCATTTTATTTATTTTTTTTAATAAATATTATATATTTTAGTATAATTTAATTTATCATAAGAATTATTTGAATCAAAACTTAAAATGTTACTGTCACCGTTTCAAAATATAAATATTTTTAGGTTTGATAAGATCAAAAAATTTTAACTTCTATCAATAATATATAAAAAATATACAATTTTTAATATAAAAATATAATTTTTATGAAAATTTATTTAATGATGAATCAAAAAGTATAATTTTTATATAATAAAATATTATTAATTATATATTATTAGTGATCAAAGTGATAAAATTTTGACTTTAACTAAAACTAAAAATGCTTATATTTTGAAAGGAAGAGAGTTCACATTTGGATTGGAAAACACCTCGACATCTGCGCAAACAACGTCTTTATAGGTCGGCACATGACGAGACACAAAAACATCGAGTCGCTCACCATCCAGCCGTTCACGGCACAGGGTCCATCCGAATCGAACGGCACACACACACAACACCTTGGGAGTTGGGTGGGACCCAACCGGCCCCGCGTGGGCTCGTCGGCATGAGCGCCGTCGCACGGCCTGCCCGGGCCCCGACCGATCGATCGCCGCAGCGACCGCGAGAGCGACGAGGAGGCCTCCGCCCCCCGTCCCCTCGCCGCTGCCGGCGATCTCTGTCGCCCACTTCTACCAAACCAAACTTTTCTTGCGCTCCATCGCCACCGGCGTCGGCCGCCTCCCGGAACCATAGCTTCTACTGATCGGCGCCCAATTTCCGTCTCACTGCCCGCCTCCACCCCGGTTCGTGGCGCCGCAGACCCGTGCGAGTGCTCCCCGCCCTTGAATGCGCTGGCTCGCGGGCGGAGATAAAGTGCACTCGCTGGCGCGCGCTGGGCTCCAGTAGGAGAAGCAGCTCAAGGCGTGGGGTGAGACCCTAGCCGGGGTGCCGGGGGAGCTGGGTCAGTATACGGTGGAGCTGGGCGCGGTGGTGCGCCGGGCGGCTGAGGAGTCGTACCTCGCCCTGCGGGAGCTCGTTGAGAATTCGCAGGCAGAGGCAGATGGGAAGGGCCTCGCTGTCGGCGCCAGCACTCCGATACCGAGAAGAAGATTGACCTGCTCAAGTTCATCGCCGGCATGCGCTAGCGGATGCTCCGCCTCCATGTCCTCGCCAAGTGGTGTAAGCAGGTCCGACCCATCCAATCTTAAACTAAGCACTCCTAGATTTCTAGTTTAGTGGAAATTGGGAAGGATTCAGCATGTTTAGTTGATCGTTTAGTACCAACTTAGCCTCTCTGGTTCGGGTCAGTTAAAAGAAAGATCACTCATGATATAATTGTTGGCTTGCTGCAATGTTGTGGCAGTTGAAGATTGGTGACTGTTGTTAGATTATACAAGCAGGTTTGCTTCTATTGATTTTATTGGGTCTGTAGCACATTCCCTTGTGGAACATATACAATCATTTGGTTGATAGAAAGGAACCAAGAACAATTTTAGGATGCTTATATTTTTTGTTTGATGCAGTGTCATATGAACAAATTGACCTGATGGACAATACGAATATATAGTCTGTTATATCCAATATTTAAGTTTTTTTAGGACATCATGTTGTCCATAGCGACATTTTGGTTATGAGTTTCTGAGACCTGTCTCAAAAAGTAAAGCAATAGAATATCATCAAAGATACTTTTCGTGATCTAACAGTTTATGCTGTCAATCTATGCAATTCTTTGTATGCTCGTGGTGATAAATAATAAATGTTTTACTATCTTGGATTTTTTGTAGTTTTGGCTGGAGGAAGTATTGTTCATCTGCTGTGTCCCATGTGCTCTGTCATGGACTAAACAAAAGAGAGAATTTTTTGTTCATTGATGTGCTCCTTTTTTGAAATAGTACCCACATACCTTGTGCACATAGATGAAAGGAATGGAAGCAAATAAATAAATCACGTTCTTAGTCGTCAGAAGATAATAGCTGACTCATATTCCCTAAGAAATGGTTAAGTATTGTATGAAATGGTTTAACTGTTGTATTGATGATGTATGTCAGCTCCTGATTTATGCAACTTCCCATGTTCATGAGTTAATCTGGCCTTAGCTCAGCAACAGAAGGATTTTTATAATGATGATGAATATGTCATGTTATAGATGTAGAAGAGTTGCACAATGAGTTGTTTAGGAGTTTCCTCATTGCTTTAGTTTTTCCTGGATGTGAGGCACGCTGTATATGTTATTAAGATAGTATGTTTAATTTATGCAGGTTCCTTTGGTCCGCTACTGTCAACAGCTTGGATCGACCCTCTCCAGCCATGAAACATGCTTCACCCAAACAGCTGACTCACTTTTCTTTATGCATGAGGGACTACAGCATGCTAAAGCTCCTAGTTTTGATGTTCCATCTGCTATTGAAGTCATGCTTACAGGGAATTATCAGAGACTGCCAAAATGCTTAGAAGATGTTGGAAGTGAAAACAAACTTTCCACACATGAAGAAAAAACGTGCTCTCCGGAAATTAGATGCTAGCGTGCGGTACAAAGTACTTGTGACACCAAGACCTAAAGCAGTTTCTAATGTCTCTATAACTGATGGAATAGCCGATTTTCGTGTGGATGGGGAGTTTAAAGTCCCCCTTACATTAGGATACCGTGGTCATTTAGACCTGTGGAGGATTTTGCATATGGAGTTACTTATTGGTGATAAGAAAGGCCCTTTTAAGCTGGAAGAAAGTAGGAGATTTGCTCTTGGTGATGAGATAGAAAGAAGAAGGGCAGCTTCTGATAAACCCTTCACTGTGCTATATGGCATACTTCATGACTTCTGCATCTCACTTGCAATGGACTCTATTATTGGGCAGGCTAATTCTCTTCGACTGGGAAGGTGGAAAGATGCAATAAAATCCGAACTGATCTCCGACAACATTACCGGACAAACAGGAAATACTGAACTAATGCAGATTGGTCAAGAGGGTGAGTTCAGCTCAAGCAGTTTTAAAATACCTGGCCTAAAACTGAGTTATTGGTTAGATGGAAAAAGCAGCAGCTCAGCAGGGGCTGATTCATGCCCATTTATCAAAATTGAGACAGGGCAAGACATGCAGATAAAGTGCCAGCATAGCTCATTTGTACTTGATCCTTTAACTGACAAAGAAGCAAATCTTTCTCTTGATCTCAGTTGCATTGAAGTTGAACAACTCATTTTGAAAGCAATTGCTTGCAACAGGCACACACGTCTTCTTGACATTTATAGACAACTATGCAAAAATGTTCAAATTTTTCAGTCTCCTAAGGATGTGGTCTTGAGACGAGATGATGAAGTGAGGGAACCACATAAGGTAATGGTAGATTATTATATTATTCTTGTATCTTCTTGTTTGCAAACCCATACTGATATACTATTCTTTAATCATTCTTATTCAGAATGTCAGTTTTTAGACCATTTGTGTATTTGCTGGTATTTCCTGAACCTACATTTTACACTGATGTCTAAATCGGTTGGAGTTTTGCTTGATATTGTGAGTATAATAAGATTGAAATTGAGAAGTTTCTATGTTGTAGCAGGTGTTGTCTCTTGCCATATGTAGTCTGTACTGGTGTACAAGTTTGTTGGTCCGTTAACAGCATCTGGGTGCTTATGGATTTATTTCTTGTGTCTTAGTACATATTGCAGTTCTATTATCATACATTGATAGAATTGATACTAAATTCATTTACATATGTGTTCATAAAATTTTGCAGAAAGCAGAGAAAAAAGGCTTCTCAGATTGCTGCGGAAATGAAATGCTTCATGTAAGGGCATATGGTCAAGCATATATTATCCTTGGAATAAATATCAGGTCTGTCAGCATTTGGTTGATCTTTTATTTCTACGTCAATATTAGGGATAAATCTACTTCACACCCTCAACTATTGATGTTAGTCTACTTCACCCCCTCAACTATAAAACCGGATGTTTTTAGAGGTGATTTTGCCTACGTGGCAGTACACATGCGCAATGACATGGCACTATACATGCATCTCTACTTAATTACCAAGCTCTTGTCCCACGACACAATCAAATAATTTTTCTTAATGAAAAAAATAAAATCTATCTATTTTTTTGAATTTTCTCATTATATGATTAATATTTCTTTCTTTTTGTTTAATACAACATTGATGCGGTTTGAGACATTTTGAAACTATCTTGTCATGTCATTGTCCATGTGTACTGCCAAGGCAGAACCACCTCGAAAACCACTGTAGGGGGTTATCTAAATGGTTTCGGATAGTTTGGGGTGTAAAACATCCAGTTTGATAGTTGAGGGGGTAAATTAGGCTAACATCAATAGTTGAGGGGGTAAAGTAGACTTATTCCTCAATATTATCATAGTATTCTCTGCGTAGTGCTATAATTATGTCCATGGCTTTTGCACTCCATTCCTACATCCCAACAGTCTTCTCAGCCTCCTAGTTCTGTAACTCTTTTCTCTGCCCGATAGGACTGGCCGTTTCCTCCTCCAATCACCAGAAAACATTTTACTGCCTTCAGCACTGATTGATTGTGAGGATGCTCTAAACAAAGGAAGCAGTGCAGCTACAGAGGTTTTTACAAGCTTGAGGACCAGGAGCATCTTCCACCTGTCTGCTGCAACTGGAAGTTTTCTTGGCCTTAAGGTAATCAACAGTATTTATCATATCAGAGCATCTTAAGTTTATTTTCAAAATGTTTTAATATCCAGTGCTCCTTTGTAGCTAGAAAGGGTCACTTTGGAATGCATGCGTACAATTGTCCTTTTGCAACTGTGACCAATAATGTCCTTCGAGGTATCTAGGTTGACTGAATAGAACTCAAAATGGTTGTATTGTTTTTTCCTAAAAAGATGATGTTATAAATTTATGGTACCAGCGCTGAAATGACATTGTGACCTATGACTTGAAATTATGTTTTTTCTTTGAAACATACTACACTGACTTATAAAATTCATTTTTTTGGTGGGTTGCAAATCATGCGATCAGGCGGTACATACTTTTTATTTTTTAAGGAGAGGGCTCAATCATATTTCTGCTAAATATTTTTTTGCAAGGGCGCACTGTGCAATTAGTGACTAAATTTTCAAACCACTAGTCCTGATCATTGATTATAGTGCAATGTAGTTTATGCTTTTCCTTCACTGTATTTTCTGTGAGCAGGAGTTTGTCCATTTTTGCTCCTTGAATATTTTTTGTCACCAAATGGACTCTAATATCTTTTCTATAAATACATTTTTCTTACAAGCATGTTAGTATATCAATAGACCATGTCCTATGTGCAAACACTTCATCACATTCACATCTAAAAATATTCCCTCCATCCCAAATTATGTCACTCTAGACTTCTCCAGTTTTCCCAAATTATAAGTTCTCGCTTCCCAATGCACATTTCTCTCTTCCCAATACTTTTCTACATCTCTATCTCTCGTTTTCCATACATCCCACCTTTTTCACTCTCCTTAATTCTCCTGCCCATACTCAAAACGACTTATAGACAAAGACGGAGGGAGTAACTTTTAATCAGTCTAGGTCGTTCTTACGACATTAGTGTAAAAATAACTGTTATGTACAGAAAAAATAGTTGCCACATGTGATAGAGCTACACCAGCTTTCATACTGTACAGTCATTGTTTACTATTAACCACTAACAATTCGCGGGGTCTGACCTGTGTGGGATATTTTGTTATGTATAGTCATGTCATGGATATTACTGTTGGCATTTTCCTGCACAGCAACATGTGTGTATTCTCATGTCTACTAAAAGGCAACATATTTAAAAATTAACCGTAGCGGCCACACAAGAAGAGACCACATCTAGAACGATAATATACGAGAGAGATTAGGGGTGAGACCATTTGAGAAGCTTGTGCAACACCATTTGTGATGGTTTGGACATATCCAACGGTGGCCTCAAGATGCTTCGGTGCACGGCGGCATATTAAGGCACCCCAAGACCGTGAAGAGAAGTAGGGGAAGAACAAATTTAATGTCGGAGGAGTCGGTGAAGAGAGACATGAAGGGGCAGGATTCATTAAGGAGCTAGCCACAGATAGTGTGTAAACTAGCTATATGCTTCCAGAGCCTTGATTTCTTTTGCTGTTACCTTTTTAACCCTTCCTTTTAGTCTTTTGTTCTTTTCCTCCCTTTATTCTCTCTTGTTTCTTTCGATCTTTGTTTATTTCTTGTGTTTTGTTTAATGGGTTTCATATCTAGCCTACCCCAACTTCTTTGGGACTAAAAGTCTATTGTTGTTGTTGTATATTTCCTGCACAGCAACATGTTTGTATTCTTGTGTCTAACTGGCTAGCTCTTGTTAAAATGGCATCATTTCATGAATTACTAAATCATATTTATCAGATTATGAAAACTTACAATTACTATAGATATAAAATGCTAAAAATTATTACCTGTGACCCTCAGGTTTACCAGCAGTCTCTGGGTTCTCTGAAAATTCCGAAGTCCATAGTACATGGTTCCGATCTGATTGTCCTGGGGTTTCCACATTGTGCAAATGGCTATTTTCTGCTGATGCAACTTGATAAGGACTTCAAGCCTATTTTTCATTAGCTTGAGACTCAGTGTGATACCAGTGACAAAGCGGACACAATTGCAAAAACTAAAGAAGCTATAAGGTTTAACAAGATTGATGTTGGACAGATAGAAATACTTAAAAATGATTCTAGTACCATTCCTTTTGATGTTAAGCTGCGGGCTTTACAAGGTATAACGAACTGTGTTAACATCATAGAGAATGAAATTCCGGTCCCAAATGGAATTGAGCCTCTTCCTCTGTTATTCACTATCTTTTTCATCTATTGTTGATGAGGTTTTCGAATATGAAGATGGTCCAACTGTTAAGAAAAATCAATCTATGCCATCATCTAGTTTCCAATCTACTTCTCATCCAAGTTCTCTTTCAGTTAGTTTTCATGGAGTAGATACTAGAGTTGTCTCAGTCTCACCAATGCAGGACGGAGGCTTTGCAATCTAGTTTGAACAATTATCTTCCAAATAATTTGAGACATTTACAAAGTAACAAAACTTTTTCTCAGTCAAGCCCTGTAATGAATTCTTCTACGACCAAGTTCCTAGGTCCTAAATCTAATCAAGACTCACTGTGCTTTCCTAGTGACAATATTGATGTTGATGGAAGTAAATCTCTTCAGCTTGTGCCTTCAATGAGTAAGAACAACAATCATATGCCCGGTCAAAGTTCCTATTTGGGTAGTCTTGGAAAGTCATTGTCTGGTCCCCTGGTTGGACCTTCAACTACTGCAGGAGGTATTTTTACTGCATATTGTCAATTTTGATTCTAGACTAAAGTTTTCAGGTAGATCTTTTCATTGTTGTTTTGAGAAAAATTCATTGTTATTCTTGATGTGATTATCTTGTGCAATTGGCAGGAATGGGAAACCTCACCTCCCCAGGTTCTTATGGTGCAACCAGAAAGCGCTCTCTTTCAGATTTCTTACAGGCCCTTCCTTCATTTCATGGACTGGAAAGTAAGTCAAGCAAGCGTAGAAAAATACCAGAATCGATGCCCAATCCACTGCATTTGCAGGCATACTCATCAAATTTGCAATCAAGAGCCAGCCTCACATGCGATAACATTCTTACGGGAAGAAATAATCGTGTTCCAGCCCCTGTATATGCTTCTGTGCTGCTGCATGTTATAATACACTGTTCATTGTGCATCAAACATGCTCAGCTAACAGCTCAGATGGATTCTCTTGCAATTCCTTATGTTGAAGAAGTTGGTTTGCGCACGCCATCCTCTAATCTTTGGTTAAGGTTACCTTTTGCTCAAGATGATTCATGGAAACATATATGTTTGCGGCTTGGTAGGACTGGAAGCATGTCTTGGGAAGTCAGAATAAATGATCCTCATTTCAGGGAACTTTGGGAACTCAATGGGGGAAGCACCACAACACTATGGGGTGTCAGTGTTCGCATTGCGAACACATCTCAGATGGATTCACATATCTCCTTTGATGCCGATGGTGTTGTTTTGAACTACAGCCCTTGTTTTCCTAAACAGTTTTAAACGGGCGTCTAAACCCGTTTAAACTGTAAACAGAGGGTGACCGTTTAGGCTGTTTAAGCCGTGTAAACCATTTAATCCCGTTTTGAGCTTGATTAAACCGGTTTAAACAGCCGTTTAAACTGAAAAAACTTAAACGGTGGGTCACCGTTTACCGTTTAGGATTTCATGGACTACAGCACTGTAGAAGTAGATAGTATTCAGAGACTTATGTCAGATTTACGACGGCTTTCCAGTGCCCGTTCTTTTGCTCATGGAATGAGGAGATTGATTGGTGTGAAACTAGACGACAAGATAGATGAGAATGTTACATCAATTGAGATGAAATCACAATCTGCTAATAGAGGTACCAGGGATGGTACTGACAAGCTATCTGAACAGCTGAGAAAAACATTCAGGATTGAGGCTGTTGGTCTAATGAGCCTGTGGTTCAGTTATGGCACCATGCCTACGGTGCACATTGTTGTTGAGTGGGAGACTGCTAAGGGTGTTTGTACAATGCATGTTTCTCCTGATCAGCTTTGGCCACATACAAAGGTTCACCCTTGCTCAGCTTGATAGATTTTTATTAATTCTTAATCATATTGGCCGTTGAGTAGGCAAACCGTTTTTCTGCGTCAATGGATATTTATCATAGTTTTTTTTTACTGATGTTAAGAATACAAAATAAATGGTATCTGAATCTTTAAGTCTCAAAGTTTATCCATAGTTTGGTAACTCAAATGTTTGGAATAACTTCCTTGGAGCTTTGATTAGAAATAACAGAAAGATTCTAATGCCTGCTTCAATTATTTGAGGCATTGCATAGCTTCTTAAATTCACTGTCATTTCAAAAAATAAAGAAAATCACTCCATGATGATTTATCTGAGACCTCATACTTGGCCATTCTTCTGTGGAGAAATGGCATAGGATGGCAATAAAAGCAGTTTTATTGGATCTTATGTTGCTAATTTTGACATTCACAATATTTATTAATTTGCATAATAAACATTCCTTATATTTCTCCTTTATTTGTCTTCAAAATGCCCAATGATTTGCTTATTTGCTTATTTTGAAATATAAATGAGTGCTTGTTTTTTCTGTTCAACATGATCATTGATTCATTCTCATTCTCTGTTTCTACTTTCTGCTTACCATGATTGTGTATTTTGGAAATGGGTACTGGTACTTCCTGTTCGACATGATAATACCCATACTCTACGTCTACTTTCTGCTTAGGAATGAAATTGTCCATACTATTATGTATTTTGTAATCAATCACATGTTTAAATTTTCATTCTGTAATCAAGCTCGTATAAATGCAGTTTTTGGAGGATTTTGTGAACGGAGGAGAGGTAGCATCCTTCTTGGATTGCATTCGGCTGACTGCAGGACCTTTACTTGCCCTCGGGGGGTGCAATTCGACCGGCAAGGATGCCTGTAACTGCTTCCTCTGGTTATAGCTCTGTGCCAAAACAGTCAAACATCCCCATGCAGGGTCCATCTGCTAATGGTTCATCTTCATCAAGCATGCATCAAGTTCCTGCTAGCCCTGCTCCCTCAGTTGTACCAGCAGCCCATCTGGGCAGTCATAACCTCCATGCTAGTGCAATGCTTTCTGCTGCTGGGCGGGGTGGACCTGGACTTGTTCCCAGTTCATTACTGCCTTTTGATGTTTCAGTTGTGCTTCGTGGACCATACTGGATACGCATCATATATCGCAAGAAGTTTTCTGTTGACATGCGTTGCTTTGCTGGAGATCAAGTTTGGCTACAGCCAGCTACACCTCCTAAAGGTGGACCTTCAGTTGGTGGTTCATTGCCATGCCCACAATTTCGACCTTTCATAATGGAACATGTTGCTCAGGGTCTAAATGCTCTTGAACCCAACTTCATGAATGCTGTACAGGCTAGTGCACACTTAAATAACACTGCTGGAGCTCCTCAATCTGCTCCTACTGCAAATCGTTTAAGTGGGGCAGTTGCCATATCAAGGCCAATTTCTGGTGTTGCTAACCATGTAGCAGCTAGTTTGAGTCGAGCAGGAAATGCCATGTTGGCTACTTCGTCTCTTGCATCAGGGACTGGTGGAGCTCCTGTGCGGCTTACACCTGGAACTGGCCTCCCTCTTCATATGAAAGGTGAACTGAACACAGCTTTTATTGGGCTTGGGGATGATGGTGGATACGGTGGTGGCTGGGTCCCTTTGGCAGCTTTGAAGAAGGTATTGAGAGGGATCCTTAAGTACCTTGGAGTTCTATGGTTGTTTGCGCAGTTGCCTGAACTTTTGAAAGAGTTACTGGGGTCAATTTTGAAGGACAATGAGGGGGCTCTTTTAAATTTGGATCAAGAACAGCCTGCACTCCGGTTCTATGTTGGGTAAGAAATTATAAAAGTAGCCATATATACTTTATTGAAATGATCTTGTATGGTTATTTGCTGCATAGCCTAAGTAATCATACTGTTTGCAAAGTTTATATATACTTGGGTGGAAAAGCTGCCGTAAGATACCATAAACTGAGCTATGAGAAAAAGCTCCAAAAATCTAGCTTATCTGGCTCATCTCTATCATAAGCCAGGACATAAGCTAGTTTACCAAATGTTTTGATGAGGGCTTTAGCTTACCCAAAATAGTTGCCCCATCACACAAGACAAAGCGAAAGCCCATTTTTCATAAGCCAAAGCCCTACCAAGGGGACCTAAATTTTGAGTGTCCCCTGACTTTATTTTGAAAATAGTGGCCTATTATATTGATGTGTTTCCTTCGGATACTATATCCATTTGTCTACTTCATACATCTCAAAGGTGAGGAAAATGCAGATGATTATTTTTCTGTTTGTTTATTTGTTTTGCTGTTATCCATAATTTTTGAAATTTGGCTGGATTTGTTGAATCAGGGAATGTGAGCTTCAGCAGTTGGAACTTGGAAGTGGTTCCTCTTGTTTATCCTTTTATTTAAAAATGTTGATTATTTTATGCTGCCAATGAATGTATTCTTTTGTTTGCATCCTGCAGAGGTTATGTATTTGCAGTGAGTGTTCATCGGGTTCAATTGCTTCTACAAGTTTTGAGTGTTAAAAGATTTCACCACCAGCAACAGCAGGCTCAGAGCAATGCTCAGGAAGAGCTGTCATCAGCTGAAATCAATGAAATATGCGACTATTTTAGCAGGCGTGTTGCCTCTGAACCATATGATGCTTCCAGAGTTGCTTCTTTTATCACTTTGCTTACACTACCAATTTCAGTCCTGCAGGAATTTTTAAAGCTGATCGCATGGAAGAAAGGTTTCTCCCAAGCTCATGGGGATATTGCTACTGCTCAGAGGGCTCGGATTGAGCTTTGTTTGGAAAATCACCCAGGATCAGTTTCTGTTGATAACACAGAAAGCACATTAGCTAAGAGCAATGTTCATCATGATAGGGCACATAGTTCAGTGGAGTTTGCATTGACATTTGTACTTGACCACACACTTATTCCTCACATGAATGTTGCTGGCGGAGCTGCCTGGCTTCCGTATTGTGTATCTGTGAGGCTAAGGTATTCTTTCGGGGGCAGCAATAATGTAGCATATCTTGCAATGAATGGAAGCCATGGTGGGAGAGCTTGCTGGTTGCAAGTTGAGGAATGGGAAAGATGTAAGCAGAAGGTTGCAAGAGCAGTGGAGGCTGTGAATGGATCTGCCATGCCTTGAGAAGCGGGCCAAGGGAGACTGCGTATGGTTGCTGAGATGGTCCAAAAGCAAACCCAACAGTGTCTACAGCTCCTAAGGGATGGCCCTCTTCCAGCTGGCTCAACTGCAACATGAGCCGACTTATTGGGAAACTATCAGGCAAACCAAGATAGACATTTTTGTTGGACTAGGTATTTGTAATGAGCCGCCAGTCATATTCAGTATGCCATTTGGCACCATGCAGTTATAAAAAAATTATGACAGATGATAAGACTGCCTTCTCGCCCAAAGGCTTGTTGATTTGCGTGTTAATACTGTACAGTATAAAGGAAGGTAGATGACTCTTACGGACTTCTGTTTAACCCATTGGAGGATTTAGTTTCTGTAACATAGGATGTCTGATTACCCAGGGTCACAGGGATGAGACACCTTGTCATCTGTATCATAACTTATGTAGTCATCCTTTTTTTTTCCCCCCTTTTGGTCTCTCCCTCGTTGATCTCCCAAATTTAGGAGTGTCATTTCGTCTGTGTTGGAGCTGGTGTCCTTTGTATTTTGGCATCGTACATTCTACTTGTACAAGTCTGACGTCAATAATCTTTTACGATTTTCTTGGGCAAAAGAATACGGTTTTAGAAAGATTGAGATGAGGCACAGAGCGATGCCTACAGATATTAACGTGCCATCTTTTATTGCGTCTTGGATGCGTATGCTTTTATGTACATTCTATTTGTACAAGTCTTAGGGTTTTTAGAATTTATGGTGTTAGGAGGTTCTCTGTTCTCTCGGTATGCACCCCTCAGGTCCTGATTAAGAATATAAATTTGCGAAAGACTTTGTCTACTGGCTGGTTGAGACAGTCGCACCTTTCAGGTTCTGGATTCCACTCCCTATGGAAGTGAATTTCAAGATGAGAAAGAGAAAAAAATATTTTCTGCCCCACACCAAAGTTAAGATCTAGCCTAGATCATTACTCATTCTGACACGTGCTACTGCGCCGTTGTGTAAGGGTGGGCAGTGGTTCAGAGATTTTTCTCAATATGTGTGATAAATTCTTAATGCAATGCTATTAGACGGTCTTACCTTCTCAAAGTTAAGTTTTTATTAAAAATATAAATTTGGTTCTACTTTCTTTTTAAAATAATATTTATCCTCAAATGGAATCATTCATTGCAAAATATGGCGTTTGTAGGGATGGAACCATTCAACCATGGTAGCCATGGATAAAAATTTAAATGTTTAAACATGCTCAAAATTTGCTCGTGGTCATGGATCCGTTCAAGACTTCCAAAGAGAAGGTCGAGTTGATGGGACCACGTCAAGCCCAATCCCAAAAAAAATTTTCGTGACATCGAATACTATATAACATGAGGTATCAACGTTACTTGATCAATGCTCATATTAATCATCTATGATAACATATAAAAAAGTTAAAACTCGATTAAAACTCGATGCCACGTAACATCGATGTCACAGAATTTTTTTCCGCCTAATCTTAGCTCTTACGCGGGATGCGAATGTGATATTCGAGATTAATGACGCAGATTACCTGTTAAGATGCACTACCATGACGCTTAATTATCAACTGTCATAAAAGGAAATCTGCACACCATGCTTTCAAAAAGCTACAGTACTTCACAACCAGCTACGGGGCAGGTCGATGTTCTGGAACCTGAACGACGAGTCCTTCGAGTCCTTGCCGGTCAGCCCCGGCCCATCGTCGTCGAGCTCGCCGGCCTTGTCCGTGACAGCTAGTGGCGCCGGCAGCAAGAGCACCGGCGGTGGCTTCTCGTCGTCGGCGTCCCTAGTAGGAAGCGTGGCGGCGAGGTCACGGTCCCACATGAGGAAGTGCAGTGTGATGGGCCGGAGCGCGTGGCGGTGCAGCGACAGCTTCTGGCTGAGTGACACCGTGTCGAAGCACTTGACGTCGCCGCCGGTCGACACCATCCACGGGAGCACCTTCTCGCCGCCGACGCGCGACAGCACGAGCAGCTTCGACGCCCTCCGCGCCGCGCGGTGCAGCTCGAGGAGCCCCGACCGCGCCGACGCCACGCCAGTGGTGCCCTCGTCAGCCACCGAGGACACGTAGATGAACCCTTCCTCCGTGCGGCTGATGGCGAAGCCCAGCCGCGTGTCCCCCGGCCGGAGCCGCAGCTCCAGCGCCGCCTCGCCGGCCGCCGGCGTGTACCACAGCCGCACCGCGCGCACAACGCCGATGTCCACGCCGTGGTAGTCCTCGAACCCGTACAGGCTCGCGTTCGCCATGACCGCGAGGTCCGACAGCGAACCCATGTTCACCGTCGACAGCGCCGTCTCGCCGGAGATCTTCGTCAGCAGCGCCTCTGTCTGCACGTTCATGAACACGATGGGCACGCCAGAGGCCTGCGACGATAGAAGCCACGTGTCTGCACGGGCGAGGGTGACCTCCAAGGAGTTGTACCGCGTGTTGGACGCGTCCGTCGCCTTGGGCAGCAGTAGCATGGAGAGGAAGCAGCTCGCCTCAGGCACCGGGAGCACCTCCCGCATCTTCTTCTCCCATGGGAATGGCTCGTAAGCGTGCCCGATCTTCGCGTCGCGCAGTGCAGACAACAACTTGCCGTTCTTGGAACCTTAATTTAGGAAATATAATTTCAGCAAATTAATGTACAAGCAGAAGGATTTCTGTTTTGAAACCCATATACGGCAATTGTCTGAATTCTTCACCACAAAACCACTTGACAATCTATAAAGATCAACACGTGACCAATATTATTTGTGCTATGTCAACTTGTGACCTACTAGTTCGTTTGGCTATGTAGATAAAAAATGACATAAGAACGTGTGATGAAACAAGACGATCCATGAATAATGGTGGGACCACTAGTAATATACTATATGTGAGAGAGATGCAGTCTTGGTATTTGGTTCTCCGATTACAGAATGTTACAGAGCTCAAGACGTGCTTGCAGTTTGCAAGCCATTCCCTTGTTAGTGTCACCTCGATCAGTCATCCAGAAGATACTAAACTTTGATTGCGAACTTTCTGTAGTGATATCACAACCTCAACTATATGGATTACATGTCACCTTGACATTTATGGTTAAATAACTTTATTAGAATGGTGCCAGCCCTAAAATGAATTATGGTGCAATTGCAAATGGGGAGTGAAACAAGAAATGCAGAAAGTACCATACCACTTTCTAACATTAATACTTATCACCTAACTCTTTGGAACCCCATCAACCTATTCACGCAGAAAACACCATGAAGTACAATGTTTTCTCACTGGGTATATGGCACAGCGTTTTAATATTTACATAACATGAGAATGGTCTGTTGACATTTTTATACGCCAGAAAGGGATTGATTAATAAATCAAGTCTGCTGCCAAATCGATATAAGCCACCAATTTTTTTTTATATAAGCCACCAGTTTGATAGAACGGGTCCCAAGGATATTAATTGTTCCCAAGGAGGAAGAAAAAGCAATTGCTTGCTTGTTGAACTTTCTAAGCTAAGGGAGCAATAAGAGGAGAAGAGGCATGCTCATGCCAAGTGAGTTCCTGAGGTACAATAAGGACTTTGCAGAGTGGATCACTTCTGTTTTCTTTTGCACAGGTAGTTTTACACTAGTAAGAAATATATTTTTCTTTCAGAAATTAAAAAACTGAAATAAAGTTTATAAAATTGCTTGATTTGATAGAAATTTAAACAATCCTGTGACGAAAGAAGATGGGTATGGGACAAAGATAATGTTCCAAGAGATTGAAAAGAGCCTTGTAGTTTCCAAGAGGACCAACTTTTGTTATTTATAATCAGAGAAAACTACCTCTTTACGTCATCGAACAATTGTAAATTACAATAACATCCTAGTACAATCCTTACGTCCTTGTCGCGAGTACACAACTTTCCAACACGAAGATCTCCCCAGGCAAAATTTTATATCTATATGCAAAGGAATTAATTACTTTAGTAGTTCGGCAGGCACAAATTCGGAACAAGCCCACAACCATCCTCTTGTTGCAGGCCATCGCATAACATTTTAGAGAAATAATAATGATAAATCATTTTCCCATTTCCTAGATGCAGAAATTCAATCTCGGGAACGTTCTATACGTCGTTCATCATAATTTTTAGCATAAACTCGTCCCAGTTATTCTACCTCAATTTAGGATGATTTGTCCGCTCCAACCTCGAACGAAAGTTTGATTTCACCAAAAGAGGAAGAAAAAGAATGGATCAGCGGAGCAAGGGAAGGCGAAGGACGCTCTGTCTCACCGTCGAGTTCGAAGCTCTCGCGGCTGGACCGGTCGCCGTCGACGGAGCCGTCCCCGCCGCGCCGGCAGGCCCGCCTCCAAGACGGCGGCCGGCCGCTGCTAGCCACCGAGGACGACGAACCGGAACCGGACCGGCTGAGGCTATCCGCGTCGTCCCCTACCCCCGCCGCCGGGGCCGAGTCCCCGCGCTTGAAGGCCGACCTGAGCAGCCTCTGCATCTTGCCGCTGCTCTTGGCCGCGGGCGCCGGCGCGGCGGCCTGGAGTTCAAGCGGCTCCGGGTGGTCACTCGGCATGAGGCCTCCTCCAGTCCTCCTCGGCTCCTCCGCCTCAAGCTGCGCGCGTGGTTTCTTGGGCCGGCTGGTGGCGCGAGCGAAGAAAGGGAGGGAAGACGGGGACAGCACAGCACAGCACAGCAGAGCAAAGCTCTCCCGTGTTTATACCGGCAGAAGAGATGCTAGTACCTCGGAAAGTAGAAAAAAAAAAGGGCCTTGGGAACTGAAGCAAGATAGGGAGAGTGTCTCCTGTTCTTAAATCCAATCAAGGTTTAAAAAACGGGTAGCCAACTGGTTCTTACCAGTACAGAAAATCGCTCGTTTATTTGTTTTAACTACTATAGTCTTAAACTCGGTTTCTAACAAAAATTGACTGTTATCGGTCGTTTATTTGTTTTAACTACTATAGTCTTAAATTCGGTTTCTAACAAAAATCAACTGTTATCTGAAATTGAACCGGAATAATTTTCGTGGTTTTTACGAAAACCATCGATTTTGTCAACCCTGATTCCAATTGGTCTAGCTGATTATAAATAAAGTTAAGAGTCACCCACCTCATCTTTAGAACAACCTTGGGCCAATGCTCTGTCAATGATTGTCAATATCTTTGCATTATTTGCGCTTCATTATTATTACTATAACAATTTTAATTTAGTTTCAAATAAACCTAGTGACATTAATTTAATAATAAGGGGATACCCTGCAAAGGATTACCATGACTTCTCTTGCGTCAATCAGACTTTGAACCTTGACGTTCCATGTAATCTAAATTCTAGCGTTGCCACGAAAGTTCTAACCTTGGAATCTCCTAAAGGTGCATCCGGTGACTCCGAATCTGCTGTCTAACCCAGGACTTCCAACCATACGCTCTCTTTATCCATGAAAACGTTCGTAGGCTTGAAATCGTTGCTTCAATAATTTTACGAGTTTGGCAATTTTTCCCCAACAATTGCTCAACTACGAAAGGGCACTACAAAAGTCATGGGATGCATTTTATCACGAACGTTTCATTTGCACTGAACCCAAGGAAGGAAAAAAAAAAAGAGCCCCCAGACAAATCAAGAAGCAATCTTACTATAACAAATATCTATAGGTCAGTCGCATCTGAATCGATCAAAAAGGCAAGGAAATATCAATTACCGTCAGTGGGGCTCGTCGGCGACGAAGAGAGCTTCACCTTGGGCACGCTCTTGGATCGAATTATCTTCCAATCCATGCCTGTGGTCTCAGCTTCTCGGAGCACGTAGAACCTAACTCCCGGGCGGTCCCCCTTGTATTGAGCTCCACGTTAAGAACGAACAGAAGAACCAAATTGCTCCTGCAACTCCTTGACGTATCTGGTTTTAAAAAGAAATCATGATGTCGTTCCTGTGACGCCGATCCGACGCCCTTGGATACACCAAGAAGCAGCCTAGGGGAAAAAGACATTATTTCTGATGAAATCGCTTTGACAGAAGATCAGAGATCGATGTAGCTTCTACAGTAGTGTTCATGTTTCTGACAGATTACAGTTGCATGACAGTGATTGGTCGATAACAACGTAAACTGAAAGGAATTGTTAATTTGTTTCCTTCACAGCCAACCTTGGCTGCTAGCGAGCCAGTAACTGTCCAGATCAATGCTGATCGAGACAGCAGCGGTGTTAACAAGGGAAGACTGAGCCTATGGAATTTACAAAGCTGAATTTTGTATTGTTGTGATTTGTCAGCATCGAACTAGAGAATATCGTCAAATATAGAAAGGAAACAGATGCGTTTTTGGACACCTGTTGCCACGTTTTTCGCCACATGTGCGCTTCAGTGTGTTAACCCAGCAAGTAAACTCTCCCTCGTAGTATCAGAGTCAAGCTGCTTCGGACTCTACGGATCTAATCTGACTGACCTGTTTGTCTAGACACCAACTTTACACAAATTATGAACTTCGCAAATGGCCAGATGCTCATATAGAAGTGCACCATAGTCTGGCAAATGCTCATGTAAAAAAGTTACTTTGTGTCAGGTTTCAAAGCCTGAAACATACCACCTCTGTTCCAAAATATAAAGATTTATAAGTTTGAATAAAGTCAAATTTTTCTAATTTTTACCAATAATATCTAAAAATACACATAATTTTTAATATAAAAATATATTTTTTACGAAAGCTTATTTCATAATGAATCAAAAAATATAATTTTTATATAATAAAATATCATTAGTTCTTGATTATTAATGATCAAAGTGATAAAAATTTGACTTTGACTAAACCAAAAAATACTTATATTTTTGAACAAAGTATGCAGTTAGCGGTTGATAAGAACACTCGAGATCGATACTGCACCCTCCATTGAGTGTTCTTTCTACTCTAGCCTTCTAGGACCAATCAGTGGTACATCCTTAACATGCAGGCAACAGCTCTCAAAGTGTCCTTAGTTTGTTGTGCACCTTCAGCAAGTGGATATAATTTACAATTATGCCAGCTGATGAAGTTTATCAATTGCATGTTTAAATAAGTTGCCGCTTGCGTAATACCAATACATTGTGTGTACACTGTATCAGGCACTTGGAAGTGCTGAGATTCTAGATAGAAACATCAATAGAATATTGTGACCAGATTCCAAAACCACATATAGATTGCAAAGTCAATGACAGATGTGGAGCCTGCCAAACCTTCAACTGGGATCTGTCTTGGAAGTTTAACTAGATGCAAGATCCCTCATGGAATGGTGGAACCACTGAATCTTCACTTTTTTTTTTTTTTTTGTTTTGTGAACAGCCCATTAATATTATTATAACTGGAAACAGGAGAAGCAACTTCAGTCTGACTGAAGACACTTGTGGAAGGCAAATTTGCTGAAGAGAAGCGAATAAAGAACTTAGCAGTAGTTCTGGTTATGTTGTTTTTTTGGCAAATAGCTCAAGATAAATAGTAAATGTGGATTAAGTCTAAATTGCAATTTTAAAGGAAAATGGCACAAGATAGTGCCATATTAATTAATTATAGAGGAAAAAATTGCTTCTTAAATTTAAGGGCACTCAAAGTTCATAATTTTTTTCTGCATAATAGTCATTAGATGATTCCTCAAAATGTTCGTCTTATATTAGTTTCTTAAGACATCATCCTATTCAAGTGGCTAATTTGTTTACTCTTCTATTCATAGCCGACGTCAGGTTGAAATATTGAGTGGACAATGTTGTCATCTGTATCTGCATCATATCATATAGATACGTAGAGATAGAGACAGTTGCAACTTTGTTTTTTAATGACATTGCTTTCCGGGTTTTCGGCAGGGGACAATGGATATTCTTGCATACCTTGAACGATCCACTTGTGGAACTTTGGTGGGATCACCACTTCGCGATTTGCGCATCTAGAACATTTACTGGAAAGACGAAGAAACAATGGGCTCTTCTTGGACGAAGGGTTCAGTTGACCAACTTGGTTGTAGATAAAGGGAAGCTTTCCTTATCAGAATAGCTTCTTTCTCATCAGAGATTTGAAATAATTATCACATGCTAGGAATGATGAACATCGTCAATTCATCATCATATACAACATGGTAAAATTGTTTAGAGAAGATTGGTCATACCTCGAAAAACCGTCGTGAGCGTCAATGATCTGTCCAAAGGGCACCTACTACGAACATGTGCAACACTTAAGGAGGAGTAAAACTAAATCACCACTGCTTCCAGCCCCAGATCAAACAATCAGGCAGGCCTCCTTTGGACTGTTGGAATTTTTCTAGAATCCTAGTACTTTTTTTTCTATGAAATTAAACTGATTCTTGTGAAATTCTACATTCTGAAGGAGCCCCAATGCTCCCATTCTGGATATTATGTGCAGTATATCAGGATTGCTATGGCCCTCTTGGTCAATTGAATTCAGAGAATCGGTCTTCTACAAACAACTGCCAATGTATCATGCAAATATATGAAACTGAATATGAATGTCAATTATATATAGTAATGTTGCAAATGCAGTTTTATTGATACAAAGCCAATCAACAGAAATTGCAGGAAACTGAAAAAATAATTACCAAAATGATTGCTCTAGAGTAAAAATTCATATTCCATCAGCAACAGGAAGCTGCCTTCAAATTGACCACAAATTAGCAAAACCATACCCATAATCAATTTGGTATTTTTCTACTGTATTCTAGCTTAGTGGGCTACCATAGTCATGTTCCAGGCCTGCAGAGTATTTCATACAAAGCCTGCAACAGAACACGTTTAGAATCAACATATAACAGGCAGAAAGCAATCTTATGAAACATATTAAATTGGTCGAAAAGTGCTTCTGAACTGTGCCATTTGGTACAACAACTAGAAAAATGGGCGCGGTGTTGCCGCACCATCTCTTTTGCCAGCAACACAAATTTGAGCCCTATTTCTATGGATGTTTAAATTTTTTAAAATTCAATTCAAAGTGCAAAGAGCTTCATAAATATTGAAATAAACAGTACAATTAAGAGACAATTGTTCGGAGTGTTCAAACATTGCAATCATTCAATGTCAATGTAAATTTTAGACTTACAGTGAGAAGCAACAAATAGAGAAATAATAAAGTTTTCACATGTGTCTCTAATCTTAGGATTGGCTGCAATTATTTTGTGAATCAACACCTGCTTTGTCATTAAAACCTTGGTCAGTGACCATAGCAATTTTGTCTTTCATCCTTCTACAAAGTTCTAACAGATAAATGATTCTGGAGTTCATAACATTCTATCTTTAATAATAGGTTCCGAGTCCTCCCATGTGGTTTATAAAAGCAAGATCAGTATTGTATCTTTATCTCAACCTTGGCTCATGTTCAGCAAAATTCCAAGTGAGAAGTTTTCCACACACTGAAGAAAATGAAGATTTTAGGTGTCAGTACTGTTGAAAGTTGATTACAATTCATATCAGAACTGGATAGTGAATAGCATTTTAACATAAAAATGAATAGACAGAATCTCCTGGATGATGCTAGAAGCATATAGCTGAAAAACAGAATCAGAAACAGAATCCTACTCTTCGGTCACCTATGCAGTTCATGGTTGATCCTGGTAGGACAAGCCAAATTCCATGAGAACTAAGGAACTAATGTGTTTAACTCGAAGTCATCGTCAAGGTTCGATGCATCTTTTTTACAGGATGCCATACTTCCTCTGTATATTTTCTTTCTACACGATGTTAGTTAGAGCAAACAGAAATATATTTAAAATTAGAGGAGTATCATACTACAACATTGCAAAATTTTATCATACTGCAAGGAAGAAGTACAATCACAAACAAATTTTAGAAGCTATTCATACCAATGTATTTGAGACATGTAATTAGATATGGTCACAGACAATACTAACTCAAGTACAGGGAAGCAATGGTTGCAGGTCACATTATTCAGGTTCATGTGAGTCAAAGTCTGGGGAATCGGATATTGATCTTTTTACCTGCTCTATTTTTTAATCACCTTTTTTAGCAAAGTAATTGTGTCCTGATAAAAAATTAAGTAAATTAAGACATTAAACAAAGCTGAACAACAGGTAAAGTTATGAACTTAAGTAAATCTGTTAGGAAACACATAGGACATGATACTTTGTCTAGCAGTAAATTCTGGAATATAGAGACAATTCGAAGGTAACGGAAGATACTTCATCACATACCCAGAGTGAACAATATATCTCCATAAACCTAGCCTTTTTCTGGTATCATCGGGAATCTTCTTTCGTATATACAGGACTGAATAATAATACAGGAACCAATCAGTGGATTGTTCCAATAACCTAGATTTCACAGAAGCTATATAAAAAGATCTCTAGAATATAGGAACCAATCAGTGGACCCATTCATAAGTATCTAACCATCCAAGGCACTTAAATTACACATTAAGTATTGAACCCATTCATAAGTACTTTCATAACTAACAGGTACTGTAATTCCTAATTTCCGGATGATGATTGTACATGCCAAAACCAAAATGTACCTCAAATACAAATATAGGCCCATAAAAAGAAGTATAAGTGAATCATTTGTATTGCTGAAAATTTCACCCAAACTAACACGATAGACAATTTCTATAGCATTTAGATATGATGGTACCAATAAGGAGTTTCCTAATTTGAATTAGAATTTGTATCATTGATCAAGACTGGATAGACACAACTACTGCATGAGGAGATAGACCTCCAGATGACTACACAGAGAAATTATCCATATATTGCTCCAATCTTTATAAAAGGCTAATCTACTGACTTTGCAGCTTTGTTGGTAGCTGAAACGAGCACAGCCTGAACTGTTCTAACCAGGTAATAAATATCCTGACTATCGTACCCTAAAGATCTCGGATTGTTGTATCATTCTTTAGGTACTCCAGCTGCTCATTTGACAAATCAATTAGAACAAAATAAAAGAACTGAGAAAAGAGCAATAGAGACTGAGCAAGGATAGTCAACTTCACCTGCATAACGACATTCGAGGTCACTCTCAGTTCGATTAAGGGGCCGCTCATCACATAGAGGAAATTGAGGAACAACGCTAAAGAACTGGCAACCTACTTGGTGCCTGGAGAAACGAGCATCGAAGAGCCGATGTGCACACTGGAGACCTGCGAGGTACCGTGGGGCCGAAGGGAGGCAGCGCTGTGCGTGACGAGATCACAACAGTGGAGGCCAGGGAGCCCCACGGCCATTGCTGAGGCGCAGGCGTCACTTGGAGAGCGACGCAGCTGCCATGTCGCACTTCAGCTTGCGCTGGCGAAGTAGGCGGGCGGCGGCCGTGGCTGCGAGGGGTGCAGGCTTGGCGGTGGGGGTGAACACCATCACGGGGCAGCGTCCATGAAGGATAAGACCCTTCTGCTCTGCTGGTTCATAGGGGAGCAGGAAGAGGAGAGAGGAGATGAGAATGGGATTGTGGAAAATCGCTCTTCGTCGCGCGGCACAGGTGCACAACAGCTGGAGTGAGCGGCAGGCGGCCTCGGCGGTGGCAGGAGACGGCGGCTGAGAGGAAGCTGGTGGGGGTTGCTCAGCGGGGTGGCGGGTGGGGTGCGGATGCAGTACGTTGCCGGAGGCGGGGGCCGCGGCGATAGTGGGAGCTGGAGACCGGGGTCAGGGCGGGCGAGGCCGGCGCGGAGGTGGGGAGCGGCGGGGCGGGGCGGGGCCGAGGGGCGGCGGGGACGCAAAAGTCGGATGGAGCAATCCAACGGTTAGGTTATCTGTTAGCAAGATCGTACGGCTAAAATCTAATAGCTGATGTAAAGTGTCTATTTTTGCGAGGAAACGCACGCGTTTTAATATTTGTTCACTTGTTAGAACATTGACAGTGGGTCTAATCGCCGTGGTGTTTTTGGCTGCAGCAGTACAGCGCAACCGATCAGACCTTTACCCTTTCCCCTAGAGCAGAGCGAGTACAGCGTCAAATCTTCTTTTAGCAGGGTTTCCTAGAAGAAACTGCCTTAAAACTGCACAAATTGCAACCAGAGTTACCAGACAAGCGGCAGTAATTCCTTGACGTCGTAGCTTTGTACAGATAATTTGCTCGTTTTCTCCCGGTCTTTATACAGATAGTTCTTGGATAGTGTTCTCTTTTATTTTGGCTTTGCAGCTGTTGGCTTTTGATCATGTTGTGCTTGACGGCCTCTGTTCTTTCTTTCTTTCTTTCTTTCTTTATATACTCATTTTTTGAAATCGATCCTTGATTATTCGTTTTATTCAAAAAATTTGCAAAAAGTCAAAAAATAACAAATCAAGCTTAAAGTTTTTTAATAATAAATCATTTTAAAATAAAATAAATAAATTTTTAAAAAAATTTTGAATAAAACAAGTGGTGAAAGGTGAATGTTTGAAAATCTTAAAAAATACTTACTACTATTTTGAGATGGAGAGAGTATATATTAATAATATTTACTACAGCAGAGCCCTCCCTCGCTGTACATTGCTAAACAAAAAGGGCTGAAGTCTATCTAAAAGTAAGGATTCTTAACAGCCGCAGAGTAGCACAAGATGAGATACAAAACGGAGCCACAAAGAAGACTACAGTGTATGTGAGTCAACAATTTACATATTCTGTCCCAAAATTCCAAAATTCATACTACCTTCATTCTAAAATAAGTGTTAGCTTGACAATTGACTTTTATAGATTTGGTTAATTTTAAAATCTAGTATTTGCACTTTTATATTATTTGTAAGAATTAATTTCATAATATATATTTATATATTAAAATTAATATATATTTATAAAAATCATTGGTCAAAGATATATTTAACTAATCCTAGATGTACGCTTATTCTTGTACGGACGGAGTAGTTTATCAGTGGTTGGCATGGAATTATGGAAGTAGTAATTAGACAATCCAAGTACGAGAGACATGGCATGACATTATGTTTAGGAGGTCATACAACATGCCACCGTAGCTGGAGGTTCTGCCTCCTGACCGGGGATGAACAATCTTTGTTCCATTTAGTAAATTGGAGTTTCCGTTAGTATTGGACTGATCATTGGCAACAAGGTTTTTCTTGCTGACAATCCGGTAAATCACTGTAAGGACACTCATGAATGCTTTTTCAACATTGGTGGCCTCAAGAGCAGAGGTCTCCATGAAGAAGAAGAGGTTTTCGCGCTCAGCAAACTCAGTGCCGGCTTTATAGTTTTGGAGGCCAGAGGTGAACTTAAATTTTAGGACCCTTAAAGCAATGTAAGTATATAGTGCTAACTCATGGAAAAAAATATCAGAGGCGAAGCTAGATTCATCATTGGGGTCAATGACGTTGGATTAGTGATTTTTTACTTGGATCAGGGCTGGATTTACAAGGTATATACATGGATTTACATGAAAATCATTGGGGTCAGCTGACCCCAACGGCGAGCTTTGGCTTCGCCTCTGAAAATATAAGTCTCCTTTGCAAAAAAAATAAAAATAAAGTAGCAAAAGATATAAACATTAAAACATGTTCTCGACAAGTAATTAAAATATTAAAATAAAATCGTTGCTTCCGTAGACTTATTTATTTTTTTTTGAAAAAATTACCTGAAACATTAGCGTCATGTGTAGGTGTATGGATGGAAAGTATAGAGAGAAATTAGTACGTAAGGGATTTGTGGCCTGCCATTTGGCTTGCCTCGGCTTGGGCCTTAGCCTGTTCCAATAAAATTGTGCTACTTTGTTTGGGCTGTTTAGAATACAGTGGGCTAAATTTATGTAGCTATATATGTGCCAGAAATTCTAGAGCCCTTAAGTGGGCTGGGCCCTAGGCCACCGCCTGGCCGGGCTAGAGCAAACTCCTCCTCATCTTCAGCTGGAACAACATGAAGTGTACCTAGATTGGATTTGTTGCCGATAAGCATGATAAAAATTATCTTATCTGCATGTCCTCGTAGTTCCTCAAACCATCTGGCTACATGATGCTTTTAGTTTACTTGGAAAATTTGATTATCAATACAGATGAAATAGTTATTTATAGTTACTTAATTTCCTCACAACCAACGCATGCACCACAGTTTGTTGCCAGATGCCACATATAATGGTAGCCAATTTTAGGACAGGAGAAAACTACACGATAAAGTAGAAAGTATGATACGTTGTATTGGTAAAACATATTATGGTCATGTGAATTCATACATACTTCCAAGCATGTGAAACTAGTTGATTCTTCAACGAGTTGCTGCGGGATTTTATTGATAGTTAGATGATGATATGAAGATACAATTCAACAGCTAATAGTAACTAATTTTTCATCTACACTTGACCTATTTCAGAGATAATAGCAGCAATAATGCTAGGCACTAATAGGATCAATTGTCAATAGAATGAAGCATTGTAATTATAGGTGACTGAGAAGATTGTAACTTATAGATTTTGGATTTAAAAGCCTTCTTCACACATATGGAGGCAAATTTTAATTCATAGTGCAATCAATTGAAAATAGTGTGCAGGCTGCAGGTAGAGAGAGAAAGAGAGAGGAAAAAAAGAAGAAGACTACTAGGTCTCTTTTTCTATGCTGTAGGTGGAGGCCCTCAGCACTGTTCACAACAATAGGGGAGTAGCGCTCTAGGAGCTAGCTAGGAGCAATAACATGGGCACCATAGGACAACTCAAGGATGAGCTTTGTTTGGAGAGGGGCATAACGCTGGTTAAGTAGTTACTTTGTTAGTAAGATAAGATTAGGTTGTTAGTTTGTTAGATCAAATTATTAATCTGTTAATATTAGTTCCCCTTAAAGTCTATGGTGATAAAGACGGCTACACAAAGTGCATATACATCATAGTATACGCGCAGGTGTGTTTCGGGTGGATGTTGGGTTCGGGTTGGGTCTTTGGTAGTGGACTGGGCCTAAAAGGCCCATTCGACCATATGATTGGTTGTATTCAGCGCTTGGGGCACCTGTTTACGCAAAATAAAACTTGCACCGACACCTGATATTATGTGGGTTAGACTTGGGTGGATTCTTGCACCCGCACGCTCCCGCTAGGTCTAAAACCCGACGGGGAGCCAAACTGCCACTCCTAACTCTTGGTGACTTGTTATATATATCAAATTATCAGGATAACTCTATTTATTAAAGCACAAGACCTTTTCATGCAAGGGTTGGTTATACCATTCCAATTGTTTTTTGGTCAACCGGTAATATGTTATGAAGATTCAGCAGAACTGAAATTGTTTATACTTCTATAGTAATTATCATCAGTCTTAGAGTTTTATTTCTGAAAAGGTTACTTCCAATCCGTGACTAAGTCATATGCCTATTTTTGTGCATTTAAATCTTACGTGTTTCTATGCCCACCAATGTAAATATGAAAATGAAATCAGAGTAAGCTTCAAGGCTCATCTGCTACTCAGAGTCTAGTTCACCTATACTCTTTGAGTATAGTTGGCCATTTTTGTACTCAGAGTCAGAGTTAGTACTCCGGGATTCCAACCAAACACCGGCGCTGTCAGATGGAAGGGGCCCTGTCGAGCCCGAGCAGCCGTCCACCGCCACCCGTTGCTTAATGCTTAGGGCAGGGGGGAGGGGGCTCAGAAGTGACAAGCAGATCCGCCCCTATGGCTCCCAGATCCGGCCAGCAGGGGCCGCAAGTATGCTTGAGGAGGTCTAGCGGTGAAGGAAGCGGAGAAAAACGAAGAGGGGGAGCCGGATCCAAAGGAGAAGGTCCCGATCTTCAAGAAAGCCAACACCGGGAGCTCCAAAGTGGCGCCTGGGCCCACACCGAACAGCCCTGAAAGGGGCCGTTGGTGTCGGACAGGAACCGCCCTACCACCATGACGGGAGGGAGAAACCCGCCGCTGCCATCATGGTGTTGGCGCGAAATCGGGTCCGGACCAACACACCGCTCGCACGTCTGTGTGCGGGAACGCCGACGTTTCTTCAACGTCGGGTTTGGGGCAGCATCTAGACAATCCTGCTTCAAGAGGGACCCCGTTGGAGGAGGATCGTCTTAGAGATGATTCAGGCTTGATTAGGCCAGTCGGATCGCCTTCAAACGTCGCCAAGACGAAGGAAAAACAGCACAAGGATCGAGTAAGGAGATTAGAGTTTGGAGAAGAACAAAATGTAAAGGCAAATTATTTTGATCGATTGAGATGATCCTCAATCGGCCATAGGCCTCTGTTTTATAGAGGAGAGATGGTCTTATCCTGCAGGGCAACTAATCCCATGAGTTAGGAAAGAAATTAGAATCAATCTGCTGAAAACTTTTCTAAATCAGCATTACCGAAGTCTTCGATAAAGTGCCGGACACTCCGGTGACCGGAGTCTCCGGTAAGATGCTGGAGGTTTCATCGTGTAATTCCAAGAACCTGAGAGGGCTCACCGGACACTCCGGCAACATGCCAGACACTCCGGTGGTTCAAGTGCCCGAACTCGAGAGCGCTCACCGGACACTCCGGCCACGTGACAGACACTCCAATAGGCTAAGTGCTCAAACCCGAGAGGGCTCACCGGACACTCCGGCAACATGCCGGACATTCCGGTGAGCTAAGTTTCCGAACCTGAGAGGACTCACCGGACACTCCAATAATGTGGCGGATACTCCAGTAGCCCTGTGATTTTTGGGTGTCAACATATGTCCTCCTATTTTTTTTTAAATTTCTACACCATAAAACATTTAAGCACCCAAAAATCTTTAAGAGCGATGGTTTTCTTGACTCACCGGCCATTGTATTCAAATTTGGTAACGATGTTCTTCACATCGGCCACTTTTCTCTTACACTTCTTGCCATACACTTGGATGTTACTTTTTCAAATATCGGCCGTTAAGGACCCTAGGTAATGATTCTTCGCGAACATCTTCCAACATGTATGTGTTTCCGGTGATGGCTTTTACTATTCGGTATGGCTCTTTCTAACTAAGAGATCATTTTCTAAACTTGTTGCTTCTTGAGCCTACGAAAAGAATAGTTTTTTAAACCAATTCGCCCACCTGAAAAGTTTTGACTTTCACCTTTTTATTGTATGCCCTAGCAACTCTAGCCTTGTCTCTCTCAATTTTTTTCAAGGCATTTAAATGCTTATCGGTGACTTCATCGATATTGTCTAGCATTAGAGTTCTATACTCATTGGTGAATAAATCATTTTGTTTAGCTAACCTTAGAGCTTCTAGATTTACCTCAACAGGTAAGATGGTCTCTTGTCCATACATAAGTTCATAGAGTGTTATCTTAGTTGCCCTATGCCTAGATATCCGATGAGCTCATAATGCTTTCAATAAAACTTCATGTCATCTCTTGGGATGGTCCTCTATCTTTTTTTAATGAGTTTAATCAATGTTTTGTAACAAGACTCGACTTGACCATTGGCTGAGCATAATATATATATGAATTGAGTATCCTAATTCTGTACGATTCGGCAAACTCTTTAACATGACCAGACGTAAAGGAAGTTCTCTGATCGGTAGTTAAAGTTTGAGGTATGTCAAATCTATGAATAATATGCTCGGTAAAGAACAATTATCACTTTGTGCGTCATGTTCTTGAGAGCCACTGCTTCAGTCCATTTGGTGAAGTAGTCTGTCGCGACCAACATGAAACGATGTCCCTTCGAAGATGGAGGATGTATTTGCCCTATGAAGTCCAATCCCCATACTTGAAATGGCCATGGTTTTATGATAGGTTCATAATGGTTGTGGGTGTCAATTGAATGTTTTCAAATCTTTGGCACTCTTTGCATTCTTTGTAGTAGCGGCAGCAATCGGCAATCATGATTGATCAATAGAATATGGTCCTCCTTAACAACTATTTCATTTTTTGAGCCGATTGATGCGTATCACAAATGCCCTCATGGACTTCCCCATAGTTACTCTAGCCTCGTCATCACTCAAACATTTTAAAAGCAAATCATTCTCCGTTCGGCGATATAAGTCACTATCGATCAAAGTATACTTAAAAGCCACCCACATGCTGAACTTTCTTATCTACACTTTGGGTTGCGCTACGAATGTTTGAAATTATGGGTGACCTCCAATCAAGTGATTCGGTACTATCACGGTTTGATGTGTTAGTGTCCAAACGGTCTAATTTCAACATCTCAAGCATCGGTTTCTTATTGACTGAAAATCTACCTTTACTAACATTATAACCTAATGCTTGTTGAGCCAACTCATTGGCTTCACTGTTTTCTAGCTTTGACACATGATATATGTTGAATTCATCCATCCTTCTAATGATGTCTAGTCACTTATCTACAATGGCATTTAATGATCCCTCTAAGCATTGAAAATTTTCAGAAATTTGTTGCACTACTAACAATGAATCACCGAAAGCCTCTACATGCTTAACCCCCATGGATTCCAACATCTCTAAACCGAACAACAATGCTTCATATTCGGCTTGGTTATTGGTGCAATCATACTCTAATCGGTTTGAGAATTCAAAGTGTGCATCATGAGGAGATACTAAAACTATAGCAACACCTTGACTCTCTTCACAAACCGATCCATCAAAATATAACTTCCTACGGGTAAAAGTAACATAAGACACATCTAGATCATGTTCTAAATCAATCCGATGTTTAACAATAAAATTAGCAACAATTTAGCCTTTCATGGATTTCAACGATTCATAAGCCAAATCATATTCAATCAATGTATAAGCCCATTTACTAAGCCTACCACTAGAAATTGACCTATACAACATATGCTTTATAACATCGGTTTAACAAGCAACTACAAAAGTGCTAGATAGTAAATAATGTCTCAACTTGGTGCAAGCATGATACAAAGAAAAGCATAGTTTTTCGATAAGAGTGTACCTTATTTCCGCATCTACCAACCGTCGGCTCACATAGGTGATCACGTACTCCTTTCCTTCGGCTTTTTTTGTCAAAACAACACCAACCACATCATCTTTCGCCGCTACGTAAAGACGGAAAGAGACTCCTCTTTACGGAAAGAGACTCCTCCCTTAGGTGCCCTAAGCACCGATGGTGAAGACAAGTACTCTTTGATCTTCTCAAAAGCTTCTTGCTGTTTTGCCCCTAAGTAAATTCGGCATCATTCTTTAGCCGAAGAATAAGAGTAAATGCATTAATTTTTTTCGACAAGTTGAAAATGAATTGCCTTAAGTAATTCACTTTTTCTAAGAAGCTTTGCAACTCTCTTTTACATGTAGCCGTTTGCACATTTCTAATTGCTTCTATCTTATTAGGATCTACCTCTAAGCCCTTTTCATGAATTATAAAGCCTAAAAACTTCCCGATCGATACGTCAAAAGCACATTTGAGCAGATCCATTTTCAAACTGAAACGACGCATTCAGTCCAAGGCAAGTTGCAAATCGGCCAAGTGAGAATCTAAAGCAGTCAATTTGATCACCGCATCATCGATGTAAACCTTCATGATAACAACAAGCAAATGATGAAAGATAAAGTTTATGGCTCTCTGATATGGGACATCTGCATTCTTTAACCCAAAAATCATGACAACCCACTCAAACAATCTTACAAAATAGGACATCTAAAAGCAGTTTTAGACATATCTTTTTCGGCCATGATGATTTGGTTATATCACGCATTACCATCAAGAAAGCTAATAACTCGATGGCCGGAAGCATTATTAATCAACATATCGGCTATGGGCATAGGATACTCATCTTTAGTAGTGGCTCTATTCAAATTTCTAAAGTCAATGCAAACTCTAATGTTATTGATGTTCTTTTTTTCTACCGACACGATGTTGGAGATCCACTCCGCATACCTGCAAGGTTTTATAAATTTCGCATCAAGTAATCGGTTAATTTTCTCTTTAATCTGATAATGCATATTCGAGTTAAACCTCCTCATCGGTTGCTTAAAAGGTCTAAAACTAGATTTTATTGAAAATCAATGCTCAACTAGCTCGTGGCTCAACTCGGGTATTTCATTATAAGACCATGTAAAACAGTTCACATATTCTTTTAGTAAACCGATTAAACTTCACCTTATAATCAGCTTTTAGATTTTTATTTATATAAGTTGGTCTTGTATTATCATCGCTGTCAAGGTTCACCTCCTCAAGAGGATCGGTCGATGTGAATTCTTGTCTTAATTTATTCATATTTTCTATTTCCTCAATAGCTTCTCACATATCGTTCATATTGGACCGATAGTGTTCCACTCTCTTTTGCAACCAATCAAGATTAGAATCCATTAAATCACATTATATGGTTGAGCCAATTCTCTATCGGCTTTACATTGACCGGTACAAAACCATCTCTAGTCACGCTAAGAGAATTATAATCTGTCAAGTCTAAACCGGTCAAGCACTTGATGGTGTCATGTGGCAAAGAAGATGATTCGGCCATAGAAACACAAGCCGATGCATCTGCATGAACAACCTCTACATCATCACCAATCTATTGTATCAAGAATTAGTGTAAAGTAGAAGAAATGTATCTATTAGCATGAATTCAATCACGCTCTAAGATCAAACTATAACTACCGCGCACATCAGCAACAAAGAAAGTGTTAGCCATGGTCTTGCTTTCAACGGTGAGATCCATAGAAGCGACCCCCTTAGCCTCGATAGGGTCTCCTCCTCCCACACCGTTCAAAGTCATGTTGGTCCGGATGAGCTCGTCATCGGCCTTACCTAACTTCTTAAACAAAGAATACGATATTAGATTAACAATAACACTGCCATCAACAAGCATGCGAGATATCGGTGAGCCATTAATATGACCTCTCACAAAGAATAGTTTCAAATGGTTCTCTGATTCTTCGGGCTTTTTTAAGATAGCACTTTTCGGTCCAAAGTCAAATTGTGCTATGACTTTTTTTATAAGCGAATATTGGAAAGGGATAATCAAATGGTGTTAATGTCTATACCTTTCCGAGGCGGTGTAGCCTCGTAGTCCAAGAGGTTGTCGTCGTCGAACTCGGACATATCGACGTCTCCCGTGGGCGAGGGCGCTGTACAGTCCTCTTCCAAAACGGCGTCGGTCAAACCAAGTGGTTTCGAAGCAGCTTTCGCTTCCTCCGTCACCGGTGGAGTAGAGGCCTTAGGCTCCTTCACCCTCCACTGCTTACCTTGAGGGACCATCGATTTGATCTCGTTGAAGACCTTATTCCTCTTCTTCTCTGCCTCCTCTTCTCGCATCTTCTGGAGGCGCAACCTTTGGAGCTTTCTTTTGAGTGTGGGTCAAGCCAGTGGACATCACCTCGGTTGCGTGTACTTGGAGGAGGTCTCTTGCTGCTGCTAGCTTCATGGTCATAGGAAGCCTTTTCGATCGGATCATCCAAAGTGATTAGCCCCGTGAAGCTCCGACATCGGTGGCACAGACATCGGTGGCACGGACATCTACGGTCCCATGTATGGATGCCACACCGGGAATGGTGGGCAAGGCATAGGATAGAACCACGGCGGCGGCACTCCGAAGCCATGTGGAGGAAAAGAAGGAGGTGGCCCGTGTACATTTATGGTTAGCCTCATCTCCTTCCTAGGTGGGCTGCCTCCCCTAGATGATGATCTTAATCGCTTCATAGACCGATTATTTAAATTGGTCTTTTGACTATTGTATTTAGCTATGAGCCGGTCGAAGGCGCTTTTAGCCCCATCTTCTGATCCGTGGCTTTGCCTTGATTCACCTTTCACTTGCCCACTTCAAGATTTTTCGGCTTTATCATCTTGGGCTGTGGAGCTTGCCCCCTGGTCTAGAGCCTTAGATGGTGACTTTTAGATACTCTTGACCATCGGAGGACTTCTCGAGCACCACTTTCTTAGAGTCACCCTTCTCACTTGGAGAAACAGACATCTCATCTCCGATGATCACATTCTTCCCTTTGGTTTTATAGGCTTGATGAGGCCAAATCAACACTTTGAGATTGAGCTCTAGAGTGTTGACGGAAAAAGGGTGCTTGTCGATCTGTATCTCCTTAAGACTCAATCATCTCTCATTAAGGGCCGATTAGACCTGTCAACGAAAAACATTGCAATCATTAGTAGCATGAGAATAAGAGTTAGCCATTACAATATGCTCTACGCTTAATCTCATCCGTCGAAGGTAAAGTATATGCGATCTTAATGTATCCACTTTTGTGCAGCTCATCAAATATTTTATCTCATTTGGCTACATCAAAGGTTTATTTCACGTCGTCTTTCCGATTTTTGTAAACCGGTTTGAGCGAATCACAAGATAACAATTTGGCCTTAGAGGACCAAATGAACTCGGCAGCCAAAATGTCATTGAAATCATTATCGGAGCTATCCGAATCACATTCTAAGACGTGCATGCTATGACGGGTCCTGCAGTCATGTTTTATTTCTTTGCTTCGGCTTTCTTGAGCCGAAGCCCTTTGTTGGAGGTGGGTGAGTGTAAGAAAGTCGTATCCCTCTAATTTTTCTCTAAGACGCAACCGTAAACCACTAAAAGCTAGGTCGGCTAAGTCTTCCTCAGAAATTGTTAAATTAAAGCATCGGTTCTTAATATCTCTAAACCGTCGAAGATAGTTAACGACGGGTTCTTCTTTCCGTTGCCGAACCGATGACAAGTGTGACAACTTCAATTTGTTGTCCCCGGAATAAAAGTGGTCATAAAACTTGCGCTCTAAAGACTCTCACGTGTATAAAGACCCGAGAGACAATGATGAAAACCAAGAGAAAGTAGTTCCAATTAGTGATAAAAATAAACAATTGTACTTTCAAAGCCTCACTAAAACTCGCTTCTCCAAGTTGTGCTACATATTGGCTAAAGTGTTCCCAAGTGGTTTTGCTATCTTTGCCATTGAATTTGACGAAGTCGGGAACACACCATCCAACGGGATATGAGACCGAATCAAAGTATGCAGGGTACTGTTTTTGATAAATTCGGTCCCTTCCCTTGAGGTCTATCCTTAGCGTATCACGAAATTGTTTGTTTAAGTCTTCCTTAATGCAAGCCATACACTTGTCTCTGTTTGCTATAGGTGGCCTAGTGGATGTGCCCGATGGTGAGGGATGTGTGCTCATTTTCATGGCGCCTAACAATTCATTAGGAATGAGGCCATGATGGATATTCGTACCGCTAGGTGGGATAGGTGGTGTGCTATATGCGACGGTACGGTAAGGAGGAACAAAATTAGCCAATTCATTCAATCGGCTAATGGCCGGATTACAGATGCGAGTAATTAGCTCTACACTAGCGGGAGACACTACCAAAGCACTAGTTTGCGCATGAGACAGAAAACTAGTTTGCCCACTAAACGAGTTCAACGACATGCCATACGAAGGTTGTTCTACACTTGACGTAGTAGGCGTCGATGCACTAGTAGTAGGCCCTACATGGGCAACATGAGATGACGATGTAATACTAACATTTTTAGACTTAGACAAGTTTTCTTGGATTATGTATTGCATATCATTCTTCAATACCTTTTTCATATCAGAAAAGTAATACGAAAGGTCTTCAAGAGTAATAGGAGGGTGCGAAGATGTCTTTACATTGGTAGCACCCATGGCTGCGTCGTCGTCGACGGCAGGAAGAACGGCTCCTTCACTTGTGAGATCACGTCTTGACAGTCCTTCTTAAAACACGCCAAGTACTCTTGCAGTTCCCGCTCCTCGCGCGCCTTGCGCGCCTCTTCGGAGACCCTTCGACGTTCTAAGAATGCTTTGCACGCCTCCTCGAGCAACTCTTCCAAGGATGGCATAACGATGTTCGTCGTAGAGATCTCGTAGGTCATGGTGGAAACGACGATTCAGTTTGTGCAACTGGAATCATTCGTCCCCAGCGAAGTCGCCAAAAAGTGTGTTGACGCCGAAATCGGGTCCGAGCCAACACACCGCTCGTATGTTCGTGTGCGGGAACGCTGACGTTTCTTCAACGCCGAATTTGAGGCAACACCTAGACAGTCCTGCCTCGAGAGGGACCCCGTCGAAGGAGGATCGTCTTAGGGATGATCCGGGCACGGTCAGGCCAGCTGAATCGCCTTCAAACGTTGTCGAGGCGAAGGAAGAACAGCACGAGGATCGAGTAAAGAGATTAAGGTTTGGAGAAGAACGAAATGTAAAGGCAAATTGTTTTGATCAATTGGGATGATCCTCAACCGATCATGGGTCTCTATTTTATAGAGGAGGGATAGTCATATCGCACAAGGCAACTAATCTCACGAGTTAAAGAAAGAAATTAGAATTAATCTACTAAAAACTTTCTGAAATCAGCATTACCGGAGTCTTCGGTAAAGTGTCGGACACTCCGGTAACCGAAGTCTCCATTAAGATGTCGAAGGTTCTGTCGTGTAATTCTAGAAACCCGAGAGGGCTCACCAGACACTCCGACAACGTGCCGGACACTCCGGTGGGCTAAATGCCCGAATCCGAGAGGGCTCACTAGACCCTCCGGAGTGCGAACCTTTCGGCACACTTTGGTGGGTTAAGTGCCCGAAATCGAGAGGTCTCACCGGACACTCTGGCAACGTGTCGGATACTTCGGTGACCCTGTGATTTTTAGGTGTCAACACATGGCTTGCCTCCTGGGTTGGCCCGGTGACAGGCTCTGGCGGCGGCGCTGCAGGAAGGCAGCAGAGGAGGTGACGGCGGCTAGGGCGTGGGGGTGCCGCCCAAGCCGCCCAAGAGTGACGCGGGGACTCTCTAATAGCTCCATCGCATCCTACATATAGCTCATTTGCTGCATGATCTGAAAAGTCAATTCTATTATATAGTACTTGGAGTTTGGTTCCTAATGAATCACTGCGTATTCGATGAAGCGACCCCTAGCCATGCATAAGCTTTGATCTTGACTGGAGAAGAGCATCGCCTTATGGTCTTTGGCATCTTGAAGGGATCGTTTTATTGTGTAAGTAAAGGCGTGAATGTAATCAGCACTAGTATGGGGTGTGTTGTAATGGGTTCTCATCCTGATTTCTTTTATTATGTAACTAAAAGAGTGAAGATTTCTGCATTTTTTAATAAAAAATAGCATTCGTTTGTTTCCTGTGGTATTTGGTCAAAATTTTATACTAAATAATTTAGCTTTCTAAATCATACTTCAATTTCATTTATTTGACTTTTATATAACCTTTAGCATTATCCAAGCTTGTCGAGTAATTTCTCGGTCCAAGGAGCCTTGGACAAGCTAAGCTTGAGCCCACACTACACCACGGTTCACTGTTAGCAACTTATCATTAGTCGCTAAAAGGACTTTTAGGGACTTATCATAGGTCGGCAAAGATCTTTACCGACCCATAATGTTGGTCGGTATACGTGGCATCAGTAAAAGTTTTACCGATCGACATCTTTTTACCGACACATCATCGGTCGGTAAAGCCAAAAAATTACCAACCCACCATGCGTTGCTACTAATAGAATTACCGACCACAGTCCGTTGCCATGGATTGACATAATAAAAAAACATACCTCATTATAATACAAATCCATAAATAATTATCCATATACAATCTCACCTCTGTTCACATCATAGTCAACATGTACAGGAAACATGTATAATGACACTGAACAATTCATAACAATTAATTTAATTAAAATCACATTCATATGTTAGTGCTTACAAGCTCTTGTCACAAGCCAACAAAGTGAGTACATACAATATGTCAAAAGGTAATATAATGCTAAGTCAAATGCTAATGATAGTGCCAGCTCTCTGTTTAGAGGCTGGTTAATTTCACTCTTTGTACTTGTGCCAAAGCTCAGGTCCAGGTATACCGCCTTGAATGTGAACCAAAGCTTGTTCATAACCTGTAACAACTTCCTCTTCACGTTACCTACTGTAGGTACGCTCTCAAAGTCAATAACCATCAACCATAATAAGTGCTGCATTATGGCACATCGCCATCGGTCCTATTCCCTGTCTCCGTATCATTAAGGTGATAATTTTATTAGTAGTGTTCTATAACTTTGATTCTGCCGGGCCCCCAGAGTTCATTTCAAAAGATTTTAAGCGTATAGCGGAATTATCGTCAGACAGAGGCACCACATAGGACAACTTTGCTTCAATCAATTCAATATTTTAACCTTCATACTCTGGTTTTTTAACGAAAAATTAGTCTGCTTTGTAATCTAGCTCCAGATCGAAAAAGTCATGAAAGAATGCATGGCAGGGGGAAAGACTCAATTATCTCACCACACTATTTGATCTGCTGAATCCTGAGCTCACATAGGGTGTCGCATTTGGTAAACAGAGGGCAGGGACATTGATATGACCAATATCTGCAATAGTGATATTTTTTTGTCAACCAGAAATGAAAAATTAGGTTTTATAGTTCTTTAATTCCCACAGATTAATTTTAATATCAGTCATATAAAATTCCAAAGATATTTTCAAACCAGACCCACCACCTGCACCCGTGAACATCACTTCTTTTTCCATCTCTTGGAAGTCGGAAGTCGCAGCTCTTAAATTTAAGGGTAAACAAGGTTCATCCTATCGTGCCCTTTTTGATCACGTCGTGCATTATTGTCTGAACCAAGCCTGTCTTAGAATTATCGAAGATGTATTCTGAATGCTCCGGTGACGTACGGTGATAGATTATTCTAGGTCCCTATCAGTGGGAATTTGCAGAAAGAAAAAAGGAAAAGGGAGTGTGGAGAGGGAAAGCAGGGGGTGATTGATGTGAGAGGAGAGGGAACTTGAGCGTGAACGTACGTGAGAAGAAATTCAAAGAAACTTGTAAACTTGTAAAAATGCCACAAGTGAAACTGATGTGTCATACAGTCCAGTAATGGTTCAGTAGGATATACATGAACTTTTAGTTATTACACAAAACATTATTTCTATCTAAATATTTAAGATAATTCAGAGTGGTTAATAATACAAGAGGCTTGCTAAGGTAGACCAACCACTTTAACTCCTAGGAGGTGAACCACCAAATCAATCTGAGCCGTTGAATTTTAGAAAAAAAATATGAAATATAATCACTTGAGCTAATATGGAAACTATATATGCCATGTATGCATTGCTTTCCGTAACTCATTGATTTCTTTTCAAAATAAATTTTGTTATAATTAATAATTATGAGAGATTTTTTACCTCCTAAGATGTAAAGAACCATTTACTCGTTGAGATCCATGCAAATGGACGGTTCACGTTTATTTAGTCTACCGTAGAATTTGCCTAATACAAGGATTTGGGACAGCCCCTAGCTAAGGCATGAACTGAGTTGCAGACTTGCAGTTCCAGCAGGAGGAGAGAGGATAGCTGATACTTATGGCCACCAGAAATATAGGTTGGAACACAACCAATGATAGGGGGTCCTAATCAGCAACTACTTTCTAAATCAAAAGATATAAAGTAACCAAATAGTTGCTAGCTTCATACTAACTTCTGATCGCAAGCTGATCACGCAAATTCATGACATGATCTTACAACCAGGTAACTATACCATCCAAAAGATCATTCCAAACGAATGTTCTGGGTGAACTTAATATATATTAACAGTCAGAGAAGAGGTCGTCAGAAGAAAAGTACAAAAAAAATCCACTGTTTCTAGTTCTCTACCACTAAACAAAGCATGTAGACCTTAAAGTTAAAACTCTCACACATGAACGGGTCAACCGGAGACCTTACCGGCTATCCTCTCTTCAATGTGCAATAGTCTAAGATCGAGATACGGCGACCTTACATTAGTTATTAATAAGGTTAACTAAATGTTGCATACATTGCTTAATTTCTTCTCTGAGGTTAATCTATCAATCATGCAAGAAGAAGAAGAGCAATTAAACATGTAGACGCATGCATTATTGTTCTTCTTCTTCCTCCTCTTCTTAAGAGAGCTTCTTCTAGATAGCTGGTCCCTCTTCCTGCCTTGGTCTCGCAACCCAGAGCGTGCTGAGTGCACGAAGGTGGTGGAAGTAGTCGGATATCGCCACCAGACACCTGCCAACCTGTTTGGTGGTCAGGATTTCATGCAGCTTATGGAGTGTCTGATGCCTTAGTCCATCTGCCTGCAGTAGGAGAAGCAAAAGACATTTTACATTAGTTGTATTAAAGACAGTGCTATTTCTTCTACAACTTTCCTTGGATTTAGGTACCTGATAACAATCAGAATCAGATACAGGAATATTTTTGTTTACAAATGCAACTTAATAAGAAAATGGATTTTTTTTTCTGGAGTTAGTTATGTTATAGCTCCCAGTATTTTGTGCAGCCCTATTTCAGCATGCAAAAGTGTTCATATGAAAAAACTAAGCAAGCAACTAAACCGATCATATGCTGCAGGCTTGCAGCAAGTACACTACTAGTAGGTGTTAACTGCTGACTATCTGCATCAGGAGCTTCTTTGTCTTGTCATTGTATGCTAAGGGTGACTTGAGATTTCTGATTCATATACTTACCATCGTGTGGTGCACACGAATAGATAGCATTCTTCTCCAGATTTATACATGTATATATATAGGTGCACTCTGACCAGAATGAGTGCGACACAATTACATACCTGCCTGACCAAGCCTTCCATAGACGCCGCCTTGTTCATGGCGAGAGACATGTGGCCCATGAATGTGGCCGGGGCGATGTTTGGGGCGGCCACAATATCAGAAATGGTATTCTGGATGGCCACGATGTCATGGCTGAGGGCCTCCTCCCTTTCCTGAACTGATTGCTGGAAATTGTAGATGCCCAGGATCTGACCCTCCGAGAGTGGCTCCACATGCTTCAGCGCCACCTGCTTATATACGTGTAATTAAGAAAATAATACACAGGCACCTTATTCGCACATGATTTGACATTGATTAATTAAACAAGAAAAAATAAATCATTTTGCTTACTGTCACAGTTATGTCAATATTACACAAGTCCTAATCAGTTTCATAATTTTGTTTTTGAAAAAGGTTTCTGATCCATTTATGTGCGTCGTAATTGACTGTATGTTCAAGTGAGACAAGTGCGTGAAGAAAACAGTAATCAATGTGATCTACACATTCCATCTGAAATGTGTACTCAGTACGCTCAAAATGTAAATGTGCTGAAAAGTCCACAACAAACGACATTTCAATTTGTATATTGAAACTTATATATAAAATTGTTGGATGCCGACATCAAATTGTAAGCACATAATGGCAGGAATGTACAAACATGTAATTCTGGAGGGTAAGACAAATGATTGGTATAAAATTTTATATACTAACAAAATAAAAAGTACTGCATGCAGCGCCAGAATCATCCATTATGTTCGCAAATTTGTTGAAACAAAATGATGGAAGTCTGGTTCCTTGTATATATCTAATATCTATACATATTCAGACATACCAGATGTCATATGGACTGGCATTAGAAACATTTCATATAGTTATTAGGAGCATA
>BCLH01001614.1:62756-77085 GCA_001602315.1 Zoysia pacifica | reverse complement strand
GGGAAAGCTCTTGTCCATGAAAGCGATGCTTGGTCTCTAAACACGGTTTACAAGTAGTAGTTAGAGTGATGGGCCATCATACCATCAATTCCATATATGAACGATGTAAACACAGATCACAACCTTGCATGGTGTAAACAATACCAGCAGCTTCAATGAGAGGCAGAACTTCAGTTTGGAAAATACTCCGCCCACTCCTCTTTCCACCGTAAGGGTTCACTATAATGAACAGTCTCTTTGGCCGGCCTGTTGCATGCAGCAGGGGCAACAGATAAGAAAAAACTCATGAATAAGATAATATTTATTCTAACTGCTGCGTTAATTAACTAGTATAGGCATGTGACAAATTCCAGAGAAGCAGAAACTAACACTGCCCACCAGTAAACCAGATTACTAGAATTAATGAGATATGCAGGAAAACAACATTTAGACCATGAGACTAGCAAGTGATGATAATAAATGAGCACACAAAGAGTCAGCATGTTGGTTTTCTTTTTGAGAGCTACAGAGACTCTAAGGTAGCAATGGATGTTAACAGTGACACTGAGAAGAACATTTGACCATATCTCTCACAAATGACCTACAGATGGCTTACACAGAAATACAGCATAACAAATCCTCCCTGCATTTTTATCACTGAAGAAGAGTTCGTCAGATACAAGATAAATGGATATACTATTACTTGCCCTAGAGCATCAATTTTTGAAAGATGGATCATGGCAATACAGCAAACAGTTGAGGTGCTAAGCATTTTGTTCTATCAGCTGTTTGTCATGTTGATCCAAAACACACAAACTGAATTAGCCCAAATTGTGAAAAAAAAATATGTAGACAATTCAAAGCTACACGTAACCAGCACGAATGGTTGGCATGACAATAAGGAGAAGAAGCTTCCGCAAGAAACGTTTCCCACTGCATTTTTACTCTTCTGTATTACTACGAGTAGGTTTGACGCTTTGACCAGAGCAGATTCACGCATACCAAGAAAGATTTTGAAACAGGACCGTGCTTAGATTTTTAACCAGGGCAGTGCTCACGACCCCTCCAAACAATCTAGAATTAAGCATTTCAAATTATCTTAATCTAATTGAATCAAAGCGACTCCAAGATGTTTCTCTGCCAACAATTCAATGGAGTCAACGAACGCGACGCAACCACCACCACCGACCCGATCAAGAACCAAAAACCCAGCACACCAACCACAACACTGAATTAAAAAAATAAGCAATCTGTGTGCTGCAGAAACAATCATTCCCCGAGTCAAACACTAGCACCAGTAAGCTGGGAGATCACCGAATTGCTACTAGCAGAGTACGTGAATGAATTTCAATTACCGAGCGAGGCGAGGTGATTCCTCACGGCGTCCCCCCACCGCGCCGCGGCGTCCTCGCTCTCCATCTCCACCACCACCTCCCCCCTCCGCCTCCGCGTCCTCTCGTCCCCTCCGCCTCCTCGCCCTTTCCCCCCGCCGCAGGAAGGCGGCGGAGTCCGCTCTCCATCCCATCCTTCCGTGGAGAACGTAGCCAATTTGAGCTTCCGTTCCTCCACGCGGCACCCAAACACCTCCGACTCGATCTCCAGCCGCCGCCCCTCCCCGCCGCAGCGGGGCCGCCACTCCAGCTCGCCGCCCGAGAGCGTGGCCTCCGCCGCCGCGCCGTTGACCCACGCGGCCTCCGCCAGGACATCGGTTTGGGGCTGCGGATCGGCCATGAGTTGGACGGAGCTTGCTTGCTTGATAGGAAGTGTCGATGGGGCTCGAAGCGAAGCGAAGGTATGTAGCGGAGGTCCGGGAGTTCGGTAGGAGGAGGAAGAAGGGAGCGTCCGCCGGGGGTGGGGGTGTTAATATGTTGGCGCCTTTCGGCCTGACATGCTGGGTCCCGCGTGTATCTGTTGGGTGTACGTGGTGGTGTGTGTACGTTTGTTGCACGTACTCTCCGACGTTGATTTTTAATATTAATTTTGATTATTTATTTTATTAAAAAATTTATTTTAATATGTAAAATTATTAATTGTAACTTAAATTTCATTAATAATAAATTAAATAATAATAAAATTTTATATATTTTTAAATTTTTTTAATAAATAAATAATTAAAATTGATGTTAAAAATTAACGATGTCAATATTTTAAAATTAAAGAAAATATTACAGTTTTGAGTGTGTACAATAGAAAAAAAAAGTATTTGGAGTGGAGGTGTGTTTTTGGAAAAGATACAAGTATTTCAGAATATCTGTGGGAGGACGTAATTGTTGACGATTGTAGTATCCGTGAGATTTCTAGAGGCACGTGCAGGCTGCTAGCTTGAGTGGAGTGCCCGATGGGGTCTTGCTTCTTGCTCTGACTAGAGACAGCTAGTACCAGGAACAGTGTTCTTAATACGAGTAGTTGCATCTGGTCGATTCGGTGTATCTTGGAAGTCTGGTCGAGTGCGGTGAATCAGTGATCAGCAGCCACACAAGGCCATACGGAAAATTAGATACTCTTTCTCTCTCAAATTATAAATTATTTTAAACTCTTTAAAAAAAATTTAAAATTTAAATTATTTTTATTTTTAAAAAGATATTTTTTTAATACAACTCCATTCTATCTCTCTTCTTCTAATTTTCAAAACATCTCATTTTCTTTATTTTTTATTCAAATTCAAAACGACTTATTAAAAAAAAAGGATAGGAGAGTACATAATATCCGTAGATCTTTGTGTTTTAATAGTTTCAGCTGTATTTTATCGCTGTCGCGGTCGCTAATAATCCACCGACCTAATTACCTGCGACTGTACCCATGTGTTTCATCGTCGCAAAAACAAAAACAAAAATCAAGTGGGTAAGGAAACGCGGCGATCCCCGCCGTCACCACCACGATGAGGAACGGCGGCAGGCCCGGCCCTGAGGGGGGGTGGAGGGGGAGGCAAGTGGAGCAGCCGCTCCAGCCCCAACTCGATGGGCTCCTCCCCAATTAATTAGACATAAGTAGTATATAGAATTTATATAGTAATAACTCAATATAACAATTAATTAATTAGTTTAATATAACAATTGCAAACAAGTAAATAGTATTTTGCAGTTTTATTCGTTAAGAAATAAGTATACATATCACATATAATATTTGTTATACATAGTGCCTAAATAAGTAGGTATATATATAGTAATTAATTCTCTGACACTTTGATGTGTGATTCTCTGTATCTTTTTTACTCGAGGATTGAGAATAAATTAGTGAATAAGATTAAAATCAATACCATTATCAATAATTTTGAGTCTAACTAGGATGTTTGAATTTTTTTAAAAAAATTATAAAAAATAATTGATATTTTTTTTATAAAATTGTATATTTTATTTATAAATCTTTTAAAAAAATTTCAATTTGTAGTTTTGTACCGGGTCCTGAAATCTCAGGACCGGCCCTGAACGGCTCCCAGGGGGTCAGTCATCGAAAACAAAGAAGGGCGTGCCGTCGCCGTCGTTCCGGCACCCAGGGAACTTCGCGTACTCCCCATCCTCCGGTGTACGTACGCCGACGGGGACGTGATGCCGAACGCCTGGCAACACGTCGCGAGATTTGGTACTTGTTATTTCATTTCCATCAAAATGGGATGAGAACTTAGGAAAAACTGAAAACCAGATAGTGCTGTACGAGTAGACAGTTTGCCGTAACAGTTGATCGCTTTGCGTAAGAACTGGATCTGAAAGGTTTCAAAGAAGCAATCCTCACTTCATTTTCTCAATTAATCAATAGTACCACCATCCATCAAAGGGAAAGTGTAAATAAAGTACGATTCAAACGACGTAGCCAATACCAAATACTCCTCCGTTTTTTTTACTGATGTCGTTGTTTACTTCGAATAACAATTTTGACCACTTGTCTTGCTAAAAAGTTCACTTGTCCTATTAAAAAGTTAGTTCAAATATATAAAATTTTAAGTTATGATTTAAATAACTCTAATGATAAATCAAATTATAACAAAATATATAATATTTCTCCAACAAATTTTGAATAAAACAAGTAAACAAAGTTGATATTCAACGACATCATTAATTTAATAACGGAGAGAGTAAAAAAAAATCAAACTCCATATTGCTGCCGTCAGGGAACAAGCCACCACTCAACGCCCACAGACGAAAAAGTCGTTGGGTTCTTTTTTGCCGAAAAGGAAAAGGGAACAGAAAGAAGATTTTAGCATTCCTCCTTTGTCCCAGCAATCCATTTCAGCAAACATATCCTGTCTGCAAATAGCATATATGCCAAATTTCTCGTCAGGGATAAGCTCGAGCATTCTTCCATGGGAAGGTGCATCACTTATTGCGGGGTCGCTCCCCAACAGGTTCAAAGAATTGTCTTAATAACAGACTTTCTCAGGACGCAAGACTTGGTCACTGAAATACTCTTATGTCGCTGGTATGGCAATGATAGTGATTTCAGAACCATTTGTTGCATTGAATCAGGTTCCAAATCAATCAAAGACTGGCGATACAAACTGATGAAACTTAGGGCACTACTATTTTCAAGCAAATGGCACACGCTATTCCAGTAGTCGTGGTCTCGTGGAAAGCAGCTCAGGACAATCTGTGCAGGCAAAACAAAACTTCTTTTTTTTTTCTTTTACGGAAGCACCTATGATTCTGTTCCTCTACAAAGGACAAACATATTATGGGTGCACAAAATTTGGCTTACTACTAAACTTTTTCAATCATACAAAGACTTAGCAGATTGGACCCTTGTCTTCTTGCTCTTTGCTTTCTGAACCTTCTCCTCGGCCTGTTCGTTTTTTGATATGGCCTTGGCAATTGCTTTCATTTTTCTTGCATTTTTCGACCTCTTTACCTGCACCCCTTTCTTTATTTTCCTGGTCAAAAGAGGAAAAGAACTTTGGTAAAGAAATATTCCCAGACAGAATTGCATCTAGCAAAGCACAATGTAATGTACGCAACCTGCGAGGCATAGCTTTGAGATGGCAAGGCATAGCAGAAGTAAAATACAAGCACGAAATCCATGGAACCTCAGTACTCCTAACTCTCACAAGCCTTTCGAACAATGCAGGGAACATATAATGAGAATGCCATCAAGATATAATTAAAGGCGGAAACTGCCAATGGCACAAAACCTTTGTTGAATACCAATTACTCGGCTTTTCTTTAAATTTTGACACCTTGACTTTCCTAATCTATTTTTCAATCAATCTGGCTGATTAAATTGATCCATCTATCATATAAGATGACAATCGATGACAGTGAAGATAACAACCACCTTCATTCAAACCTGATGACTGCTGCCAGACAACTATGAATGGAACGCACTGGGGTAACATTTTATAAGCTAAGAGTTCAGAATTTCAGCGAAGCTGGAACAATAAGTTTGAAAATGCACAACCCAATGATGTATAGCACATGCAAGTGCAGATAACATACATTTTCCTGTTCAGCCATAACAGAATTGGTGGAGTGCAATTAACAGGGCAAAAAATGAACTGAAAATCTAAGCGTTGACTTCAATTCAGAAAACAATTCGTGGCTAATATGGTTCCATACGCAATTCCGGAGGTAGTTCTTACCTAAGTGGTCATTGTGTCCTCAATGCATAATTGTATGGAGTATATAAAAACCATTGCAAGAAAAGTAAGACTGCTTGCAGAACCCATCACAAGGGTCATATGAAAATTGAACCTAAGTATGAAAACAAACAAGAAACGGCAGGAACAGAACCTATTCATCGAACTGAGCGCCGCCGATGCTGATGACGGCCTATTCCCCTCGGACGTGTCCATCGCTGCGGAACAAATAGGAGCGAAACATGAAGAGAGCCACCCTAATCTAGAAGTTGAAGAGGCTAACACCATGAACCCAAAGAAAACTCCGTAAGAAAAAGGGAAAATTACTTTGGGCAGCTTCCGCCGCGGTGGAGGCGGCAGGGGCGCTCTCCGAGGTGTCCATTGCGGCGGGGCCGCCGCCACTTTTGGCCTTGTTCTTCTTGTTCCGGTTCTTCGCCATGGCCGTGCCGCCTGCTCGCCCTTGCTTCTCCGCCCTGCTAGGGTTTCTCGGGGATTTGGTGGTCTGGGCGATTGGGCCTCTGGGGAGCCTTGGAAGCATGAGCTGCTGCCGGGTTTTTTTTTTTGTCAAGCCCACGGGCGAGAGTTGGCACCAATATGGAATGAGGCCCGTTTGTAAGGCCCATGGGCCATGATAGGTAACAACAATCCTGGTGAAAACATTTCCTTTTTTATTTGAAGCCCTTCCTTTTCTTTTGGATGTGTTTCCCAAGAGATCTAGGGTTAAATTTTGGCTCCAGATACATTTCATGGATCTGAACGCTTGAATAATCGGGCAATGAAGAATGATCATGTGTTTTATCAGAAAATACTACTCTGAGACGACCAAATATTTTCTACTGCGCTCAACCAACTAAACTTAACCCGGCAACAACATTAAGGTTCAGGCTACGGTTTTCTGCCACTTGTACACCCTCCGTTCTTTAATTGATATTACTATTGATTTTTAAATTCAACTTTAATCATTCGTCTTATTTAAAAAAATTTGATACATTTTATATATTTTGATATAATTTGATTTATCATTAGAGTTATTTGAATCAAAACTTAAAATTTTACACATTCGAGAGCAAATTTTTTTAAATAAGACAAATAATTAAAGTTGATCAAAAAAGTTAATGATGACATCAATTTAAGAATAGAGAGAGTACATAATATGATCACGCTTTGGTTACACAGGAAATCTGTTAACACCCAAAATTTGCATCTTAAAAAGACCAAAAGTTCTTATTTCTCAAACCGGATGCTCTAGTTTGATAGACCAAATATATATGATAATGATTATTTCACAAAAATTATTTTTCAACATATTTTTCAGGACATAGAAGATATTTTTAAAAAGTTTGGCTAAATTTCACTAAAAAAATAAGTGCTCAAAAAAACATGAAGATGAAGCCAAATATAAGATTTGAAGATTCCATGATGCAGCCCTCGCCGAGACGATCGAAACAAATATATGAATCGTCTAATTTGGAGACCGAACGAGAAAATTATGAAGTTAACAAAAAACATCTGAGCCATCACCGGAGTGTCCGGCAAAATGTCGTAGTATTCGGTACCGGAGTGTCTGGTAAGCCCTCTCTGAACGTGAGATTTTGCCTATCTGAGTGTCCGATACTTAAAGTCTATTTTGGTAGTTTTTACACCAAATCGAAGCTAATTTGTTTTCTAATCAAAGAAATATATACCTCTACAGGGTAAGACCACTCCACCTCTATATAAAGAGGTCTAAGATCGATTGAGGAGATAACCCAATCGATTCTACCAATTGTCTCTTTACTTTTTACCTCTCCAAACCTTAAACCTCTTTCAAACCACTATGCTGTTTATCCATCGGTCTCCACGGTCATAGATGACGTCCTAAAATCTGCCAGCCGATCTAGGGCACATCCGGCGATGCTCACGCCCAGACGAGGTCTCTCCCAGGCAGGAGATTCGACGGCCTTTGCTAGTTTGCTCGTAAACTAGTCGTTCTTCGCCATAAAAGCGCGTTGTATACTACTTTGTAAGTTTGTCCGTAAACCTAGCCGCTCTTCACAGCGAAATCGTAATACCTACATCTTCACGAACCGATCGGAGATAACCTTATCGATCTGGTCCGTTGCAACCCGCACGACCTAGTGCTCTCGATACGTTGATCCGGATCTCTTCGGTGTCAATACACTTTTTGGCGACTCCGTTGGGGACGATTATTCTGTTTTCATTGTAGTAACCGAATTTTTCTAACCTAGTCTTTTTTTTAATTGATTCATCTTTGTGATTCATCATCACCATCGTGTCTGGCCTCTTTGAGCCGATTGCATCTATTTGTAGTTGTTCTTATTCTTGTTGTATGTTTTAATCGTGAGAAGCCAACAATAAAGAAGAAGGAATCAAGACTACCTTGTTGTTGCAGTTTGATCGAGTCGAATAGAGGGAAACACATGGCAAGTTATCCATACCGCTACGATCAACCCGAGGGAAAATTTACAAATGAGATGTTAATGCTTAATAGTTTTGCAAATTTTACACATACCTATATTGATGTTGCTAGACATAATGATGAGCGTGGTGCATCATTTAGCTATTATTCAAGTATGGATCCTAGTCATGCATCACTCTTGTTTTATAATGCATTTGCTCCAAGTTTTAGTGATACTAGCAACACTCAATATGCATATAGTTATACATCGGCAATGGAGTTGTCTTATATGTCGATGGACATTCATCAAAGTCATGCCAACTTGATGAGTTCGGCCAACTTTTATGGAACATATAGTTATACATTGGCAATGAAGCTGTTTCATATGCCGATGGACATTCATCAAAGTCAAGCCAACTTGATGAGTTCGGTCAACTTTTATGAAACACCACATACTAATAGTTTCATAAATGTCTAATATGGTGTTTTTTTTTCAATGCATCGGTATCAATTGCACCATCTATGATAGATTCATATAATATGTCGATACATGACACATATGGCTTTGCTAGTTCATATCTTTCATCTAATTGTTCTCAAGTGCCATATGATGCCTAGCATATTAATAGAGTGGAGGTTACACCTACAAATTCAACATTATACTCAAATCTTAATAGTCATAATTCGACTCCTCATGCTACTAAAAATTGTAGCCGAATTAATAAAAATTTAGCAAGTATCCACATACCTTCACATGCCACACTTGCATATACTTCACCCACTAATTCGACTTTAAGTGCAAATAATGATTATGACTGAATGGGTGAAAATTCAACAATAGCTCCTATGTTCTCTCAAGATGCATTTTTGATTATAAAGAAGAAATTAGATGCGGATTTTGCAGAGTTTCTCGCAAGAATTAGGAGTCGTTCCAATAAAAAACCGATTGTTACTGAATTATCGGTTACAAGCGAGATCGAAGAAACAAATACAGCTACACATAAGGATATCAAATGTAAAAAGATAGCTATGTTTAATTTTCCTAAAAAGGTCATATGTTTGTCAAGTGATTATTTTATTATTCATCGATCTCAACCGGTAACCGAACAAGTTTCGGTTAGCAAAGAGCATCAACAAGAGCATGGAGACAGTGATAAAAAGAAGATAAAGGCGTTGCTATACCACAGTTCAATTCATATCAAGGTTCCACGTCTCTCCAACACATTTGATAAGGTATGCTTTACAAGTACTTTACTTAATTCTCGATCAGATTATAAATTTTTAGTTAATACATGCATTAGTACTGTCATAGAAAAAAATGCTAAGAGATCGATTGAGGATGGTAATTTACTTGTTAGCAACAAAGAGTCTTCACATAATGTCGGCCCATGCATTCTAAAAATTAGAAAGGCCAATAACAGTAATATTTTAGCATTCAAAGTCTCAACTTCATCATTGCTCAAGTTGTTATCTAAATGGTTTACTTATGACCATTCAGGTTTTAATAGAACAAAATCAAGATTAACCAATGTTGCAAAACTTGATGCTAGTGTGGTAATAAATTCTAAAACATCCGAAAATGAAAACAAAAGTAAATACGTAGCCGAATAGGTAAATGAGAAATCTAAGCCATTCGTTTGCTCAACCTTAAAGCTTTCTCCTCAAAAGAATCGGCTAAAGAAAACAAAGTACACTTTTGATTTAACTTTGTGTGATGATCTATTTGATAGCTTACTAAAGAATAATTTTATTAGGATCATAGATCACAAAGTCATTTCATCACTGTAAGATATAGAAAAACAAACATATTATAAGTGGCATAATTCTTTGATCATAGTATTAGAAATTGCAATATGTTCTGTCAGAAAGTCCAATCGGCCATTGATGGAGGTCGATTGAGTTTTAGAGAAACACATAAGGATAACCAGTTGGCTTTAATTGGCCTTGATAGTAAAAGATTATCAAATCAGTCACATGCCGATTCATCTAAAAACAACAAGTTGATTCTTGGTAAAAATAGTTTAATGCTCTCCGACAAAAAGAATGTAGTTGCCGATGAGATTCATGATGATATTGTTAAAAGCAACGATTTTAAAGAAGTTGTTGAAGATCCATCATACACTGGGGGACAGTAAAAGTTTTTAAGCTTGCTCATGACCGATTAACTTCAAATCGGCCAAACCTAGCAAAGCTGAAAAAATTAAAACGTTTGGTTTGCCAAATTGGAGCTTCCAATTTTCATAGAGTCAACAAAATGAGCAAAAATCCAAGAATCAATTTAAAAAAGATTGAAGAAGGTAAATTCCGTGACAAATATAAAGGTAGAAAGCTAAAGCTTACATTTGAAGAGCTTTTGCCTAAATATGTAAGAGAAAGAGATGCGAGGAGTGCTTCTAAGCTAAACTACCCCAAGCTATCAAGAATGCCTCCAAAATATAAACATGAGAGTTGGAATCGGTAATGGAAGAAAATTTTTTCAGAGGCTCCATATCTTTCTTTCACACCTATTATGCCGATGTCATATGAATCATCTACTGTAGGTTTTCATCCTCATTTATCATGGGAGTGGCGTGGTTTATGGATGCAACTTCAATTCTGTTCTAGGTAAAATATAAATATAAGAAGACAACCACACACGAGAGACCGTTTCAATAAGAAGAATCGGTCAATAGATTAAGAGAAGAGAAAAGTGGTCCGACAAGTCTATCGTGTCAAAAAAGATGACTATAAAGACTGAATTTAAGTAAAAAAAAAGCCAATTCATGCTTTGAAAGCTTCGGTTATTAATGGAAAAAAGATGAAACAACCAAATATTGATATTTTTATGCCAAATCTGAACTAAAGAAGTTGAAGGTGTGCAAGAGCAAATTAGAATCGTCAATTCCAGGCAAAAATAAAACCGAGAGGTCCGCTCGGTTTCTCAAATTGTCAAATGAAGGAATTGCAAAAATATAGTGCAAAAGAGTTGAAAGAGAAAGGCATGGTATGGATTTGTAATTTTTTTTGCAAGAACGTGACAATCTTAGTGATCAAGTGATGAGTGCAAAGAAGATAATGGGGAAAAGAAGTGCTAAGAAACAATTAAGATATGTGCTCGATAATCAAAATTATTGGTCATTTCTTCATCTTGATTCATTATCTATGTCACCAATGCGTATGAGTTGGAGCCATCTTCATATGTTTACCCTCATCCTTCTTAGTCTTATTTTAATCCTTGAGAGTACAATTATTGCTCATGCTATGAAGGGTTATGTTCAAATGATCATACAATTGTTAAAAATTAATTTTAGTTACGAAAACCAAAATAACTACATATATGATATTTGTATTACGTTTTAGAGTCTATTTCGGTCATATAAACTATATGAAGGATGAATCATAGTGCTTACATTGATGTATGCCTAGATGCTAAGTCTTATATCATGAATTTGATGTCGTTAAGCATTTAGACATATAGTAATTGTAGCTATGTATTTGGCATGATGAGGATCCGATTGCAATGCCAATGAAACTTAATTTTCAGTTGTCAAATGATCGATACTCGAAATTGTCAATGCTAAAATTCTGAAGAACCGGAAGTCCCAGTTTGGCAATTAAGGAGTTTCAGCTTTGACTTAGTGAGTGATCATTCGGCTATTTTTGTTTCAAACTTGGATGGAGCCGAATCAAAGTTCTGAAAAGTCTTTTTTAGTCATTGTCTATGTAATTATAGATCAATATTTCAAAAAAAGTTTAAAGTTCAGCATATAAGCATTTTATGAACTTTTAAGTTTTATTGCTGAACATTGAAGAATTTAATGAGTGTGCTTAAATGCAAAACGACATAGTTTTGACATGAGTAGAAGAGCATGAGATTTCAATAGCCAATGAGTTGTAACCGACCATCGTTGAACTACTAATAACTTCGACACTCGGGAGACAAAGCCGCTAAATGAAATGTTAGAAAGAAGATGTTACAATAGAAATATTTGCCATGCCTGTCAAATATGTGATGAAATGCTTAGTTTCATTCGGCCAAGAATATAAATGTTATCTTGCAAGAAAACAAGGCCAATTGATGATTTGGTTATAACTTTGGGCATAATCTGCAGTCACCAGAGTGTTCGGTATAATACCAAAGTGTTCGACAAGCTCTCTCGGGTTTGAGGTATTTTTCTCACCAGACTATCCAGCGCGGTGACCAGACTGTCCGGTAAGCTCTATCGGGTTCAGGTGCTTTGTACATCGGACTGTCATGTGAAAAACCAGAATGTCCGATGATCGAAGTATCTGGTACGATGCTAGAGTATCCGACAAGCCCTCTCGGTTCAGATGCATTGAACACCGGACTGTTCGGTGCAGGACCGAAATGTCCGGTGACCGGAGTATCTGGTATAATGCTGGAATATCCGGCAAGCCCTCTCGGATTCAGATGCTTTGCACACTGGACTGTCCGGTACATGACCGAAATGTCTGACCATCGGAGTGTCCGGTGATTTACCGGACTCTCCGACAAGCCCTCTCGAGTTCGGGTGTTTAGCGCACCGGACCATCCGATGCCGGACTATAGATTGAACTTCAATGATTCAATAGCCGAAATATTTAGTTAATACGATCTAACGCATTGCTACAATTGACAGAATATTATTTCAGCTACTTAATTAGTTTTTTATATCAGTTCTAGATAATCTATATCTTGTTTATCATCATACTTGAGAATTTTGGGTAACAAGAATATTTTTTGACACGCTAGCTTTGCTAAAAAATAGGGGAACATGTGTTGACATTCAAAATTTACATCTTGAGAAGACTGAAAGTTCTGATTTCTCGAACCGGATGCTCCAGTTTGTTAGATCGAATACATCTGATAATGATTATTTCGCAATATTTATTTTTCAATATGTTTTTCATGACATGAAAGATATTTTCGAAGAGTTTGGTTAAATTTCACTAAAAACAGAAAGAAATGTTCAAAAAGATATGAAGATGAAGTCAAATCCATGATTTGAAGATTCCATGACGCAGCCCTCGCTAAGACGATCGAAACAGATATATGAATCGGCTAATTTGGAGACCAGACGAGAAAATTATGGAGTTAACAAAAAAACATCCGAGCCGCTACCGAGTATTCGACAAAATATCGGAGTGTCTGGTACAGTATCAGAGTATCCAGTAAGCCCTCTCTGGACACAGAATTTTGCCCACCGAAGTCTCCGGCAATGATCCGGTACCCGAAATCTGTTTTTTTTAGTTTTTACATCAAATCAGAGCTAATTTGTTTCCTAATTAAAAAGATGTATGGTTTCATGGGTAAGACCACTTGACCTTGAGATCTAAGTCTGTAATCCAATCGATTCTATCAATTGTTCTTTTATTTTTTATGTTATCAAACTTAATCCTTTTCTAAACCTCCTATGTTGTTCATCCACTGGTCTCCATAGCCATAGACGACGTCATAGGGTCTGCCGGCCGACCGAAGGCACATCCGGTGACGCTCACGTTCAGACGGATCCCTCTCAGGCGGGAGATTCGACGAGCTTTGCTAGTTTGATCGTAAACTAGTAGTTTTTCGTCACGAAAGTATGTTGTCTATCACTCTGTAGGTTTACCTATAAATTTAGCCGTCTTTCACAATAAAATCGTGATACCTACGTCTTCGCGAACTGATCGAAGGTAATTTTATCGATCTGATTCATTGCGACCCGCATAACCTAGTGCTGTTGATCTAGATTTTTTCAACGTCAACAGAATCAGAAAAATATTTTGCAATCGTCGTTGTGGCTTCTTGGCTGACTGCTGGCCTGTCCTCTAGAGATCTCCAAATGGCGGCCGCTTTCTGAACCATCAGAAACCGAAGCAAGGAAGCATGTGCAGGTTTGCTGGCACACTACTGTGGATACAAAATCAAGAGAGAGGAAAAAAACCTATCCTGAAGTCAAACACGATTGCTCGCAGGTGCCAGGCGTCTGAAATTTTCAGCTCTACAGAAGGCACGGCGTGACCAGAAAATAAAACCTAGCTCGAGACTCTGACATGAAGCAATATGAGTCTCGGAGCAATGGCGCATGTCAGAGTCTCGGAGATGGGCACATCACATGGCGATAACCTAGCACGTACGAGTACAACAGGCCGGCGTTTACACACGAGAATTTCAGGCCATGTGTCCCAATCAACTCCCGGCACCACCGCCCTCTGCCCCCGGCTAAAATCACAACCCACGACGCCGGCGACGGCGACGCGGGATGGGGCATGGCTCCATCAACCGATCCGGTGCGATCCGGAGCAGCCTCTCGGCCGATATTCTTGGGCGACCAGCAACGTCCTTTGAAGAGTTATTTATTTCACCTAGCTTGGCCCGTTGACGGGAGGTGTGTTAGCAGCTCCACCACCACGCCGACGCCACCAAACGG
>BCLH01001614.1:40058-62746 GCA_001602315.1 Zoysia pacifica | reverse complement strand
CAACCCACGACGCCGGCGACGGCGACGCGGGATGGGGCATGGCTCCATCAACCGATCCGGTGCGATCCGGAGCAGCCTCTCGGCCGATATTCTTGGGCGACCAGCAACGTCCTTTGAAGAGTTATTTATTTCACCTAGCTTGGCCCGTTGACGGGAGGTGTGTTAGCAGCTCCACCACCACGCCGACGCCACCAAACGGCACAAGCCGCCGCGTCGCTTTCGCCGCGACCGACGCGTCGAGCTCACACCAAACCCAGCGCAGCAGCTTCAGGAGAACGGAGAAGGATTCAGGGATGGATAGATGGCACGCAACGTGGTGCGCTTTCCGGGGCCACGCCACGCCCCCGCGCGAGCCACCGGTCAGCCGGCCGGCCACGACACGCGCAAACTGACGGCGAAGCTAAGCAATGCCCGAGTGGCCACGCTCCCGGCCGCGCAGGAGCTGGACCTGATCAATAGAAGAAAGATCCACTTGTGAAGATAAAACCGCGGCGGCAGGGCGCGCGACGGCGACACCTCCTGTCGTTTCCGTTCACCTGTAGATAGATATCAGCTTCCCGTCGTTTTCGTTCGAGGGCTCCACTACCGTGCGATCTGGGCTTCGTTCTGGATCTCTGCCATGAGATATTCTAAAAACTGAGATGATCCTACGCGGGGCAACGAAGAGGTGAATTCGTCGGGTCTCTATCTGTCCAGTGCGATCATTTCCGTGGTTGGTTTTGGCTGTCACATCCTTTTGGGCTTTGCCGGCTCGTAAACAGATTCGGTTTCTTCTTGTTACAATCACGGTCCTGTATTAATTATCGGCCGTGCATAACTAATTGAACGCTGACAAACTTGAGTATGCCTTCAACATCGTGAGTACAAAAACATAACGATTTCTCAAGTACGATTACTTTGCCTGTGCTGTCTTGACTCGATCCTGCACTGGGACCGAGCGTTTCTGTAGAGGATGCCGTGAGCAGCATGTTTATTCAGCCTTGAACCTTGTATGTGTCCAGCTTATTAAGTGATCTTCCGAGTTCTTGGAAATCATTTTCAAAGAACTTTCTAGTGCCCAACCGTCACCGTTTGTAGCAGCAGGTGTCAGTAGATGAAGAAAAACACATACTCCTACTTTTGGGTTATATGATCAGCAGCATAAGTACTACCCCTAAGTATTTATGGTTCTGTCAAAGTCAAATTATTTTAATTTGATCATTGATAATAAAAAATTAATAATATTTTATTATATATAAATTATGTTACTAAATTTTTTATAAAATAACTTTTATAATATGTAATTTTTTATATTAAAAATTATTTAAATTTGTAGATATAATTAGTTAAAGTTGAGAGAATTTGATTTTAATCAAACTCAGAAATGCTTATATTTTAAGATCAAACTCAAAAATACTTATATTTTAAAAACAGGGAGAATAATACAGTATAACTGAAAATAAGTACGGGGAGTACATGTTACGGATACGCGTGGTCCCAAAACTAAACACGGATCAGCTAGCGCACGCACTGGACACTGGACAGTTGGTTGGATGTCTCTCTGCCCTCGCCCTGCCGCCCCGGTGCGCCCTCCCTTGCACGCAAGGCCTGCGACGATGGCGAGCCCCCTCATGATCCTGACCAAGCTTTGCCGCGCCTACTCATTTGCTAGCGACGGCAAAGGGAATCCGATCGAATGATCGATGCTGCCGCCCACACCGACGAGGTGCGGCAGTTCAGTTCAGTTCGCAGGGTACTTGGCGCACCGCGCACGCGGGGGTCCTCATCATGGCGTGGGCACTTACGGGATCCCGTGACCATTGAGCTAACCTAGTGGTAGTGGCTCGAGTTCTACTCCTGTGTTTATGAATTGTTTTTATTTTGATAGTATACTCTAGAAAAAGGCTAGGATATCCAGTAGCAGAACGATCATGCATGTTGCCAACCGCTTGCTTTTGGAGACTAGTAGCCGGGTAAAGCAAGGCTAGGATCTGCTCATCGGCCATCAATTGGATTGCGATGCTTGGACTACCCGATCCATGGTAGGACATTGCGAGGCCTTGGTCGTGGTGCTCGATTGAAATCAACTGCATCATTAGTTTGCTCAGGAGAGCCCGGGGTAATGAATCCAACGGCCCTCACCTGAGCGACCTCGAGATCTACAACCGGAGACCACGGCCACGCCTCATCGCGTAGGACCACGACCGGACAGCGGCCAGGAGATCCGCGCTCGTGTGTTTCCCAGTCGCGGAGCAGCGGCCCGGCCAGTGGAGAAGCAACTCTGCACCTGCGAGTGGAACCCATCACCTCGCTGCTGACCGACCATTCCGTTCGAGGAGCAGTTTTACCAGAGTGGTTTGCCTTTGCAACCCCCCAGCCCCCGGTCCGCTGCTTTTCACCCTTAACGAAAGCAAAGCCAGATTAAAGCTGGCCCAAAGCAAAAGGGTTAAGGGTGCGTTTGGTACAATCAGAAACATTACAGTTTCAGTTTAGAAATATTTTTAATAAAAATAAAATTAATTTAGAAATTGTTTGATAAATTTTAATGATTAAAATTAGTAAAGCAAGGAAGATGATTGAAATAAGAAATATGTTTTTTTACGTTAATATTAAAAATATTAGAAGAATTTAAAAAAAATTAAAAACTAACGAAATAATTTTAGAAATAATTCGAAAGATACGTTTACGAAGAGCTCGACGAGATTAACCTACAACCTTGAAAAATTTTAGAAACTTAAGAGAACTTACTTGAAGTCCCAAATATTAAAGGTTTAAAAAAAATTCTAAACAGTGTCAAAGATTTGAGAGAAATTTTTGAACAAATTTGGTAAATCGGCCGCTGTACAGGAGAGGGGCAAAGATGTAACATCTGTAGCCATTCGCTCGTGAAACACTAAAATAGCCGTTTAACTGTCACCAAGGAGTACTAATCACAGTCGCCAACCACATAATTAACTGTCCCAAAGCAGGTTTACCCTCTTTGCTAGACACTGCTTCGGCTTCCTCGTTCATGTTCCTTGACCCTGCAAAGCAGCTCCGCCACGCTGCTTGTCTGGTGTGCGTAGCGCGTACGCGTCTCGCGACGGCCACAGCACGTGGGGCTGACGCTACGTACGTCCTCCGGTTGACAAAAGAAAGTTGTTTTTGAACAATGGGCATAGTATTCAAAATATTATTTTGATTTTTATTTTTTTATAAAAATATTTATTAAAAATATATTTATATGTTTATGAAAGTATTTTTTAACAAATCAAATCATATAATTTTTATATTTCTAAACTTAAGTTAAATTTGTAATTTATATTTTTAATGTTTGATTAAAACATTGTTTAAAACGAACTTATTTTTTAACCGGAGAGAGAGTATGGGCTTACATATATTATACGTCGGCCTTTACGCTATGAGGACGCGTACACGTAGACGGTAGACCTCGAATAATTTCCTTTTTTAAAAAAGAAACTACGACCTCGAATAATGTCCTCTGGCAAGTAGACACGTGTACACTGAAAGCCATGTTCTCCGCTTCGATCACCTCCCAGCTGTGCCAGGGATAAAAATTGCTACGAGTCGATGCTGTCAAAGCCGGCAGCGAGGAGGAGCTGGCCGGCCGTGAGCGGGGATTCGACATCTGACGTCGAAGCAGAGACAAGATTGTACTGCCACGGTGCCACCGCCCGGAATTTCAGCGTTACTACTGCTGACTGACTGCTGCAAGGGATGTTTGGTTCGAATCCTTTCCCAGGTTTGGTAGTGGCCATGAAAATGTTGTTAACCAACCACGAGCTCGCGATCAATCCGAGTCCGTGCGTGCGTGCTCTCGGATCCATTTCGCGTTGAGTGATAAGCCGTGCCCGAGACTTTTGGTGAGACGTCCCCTGCGTCAACCATAGAATTTGCAGCGATATGGAAGTTCACAGGACGCACCATCTTTCAGGCTTTCACATAATCTCGTGGTCTGGTTCAGATCCATTTGGAGCTCGGAAGTTTTCCTTTCTGAGTTTTTCGAGTCCACCTATTTTTTTGTATTTCCACGTATGACATATCTGATATTCTCACATACTGCCAATTTTTTTCTTAGAACACTTGCTCTCTTCATTCTTAAATTTTGTTAACTTTTAAAATTAATTTTGACTATTTATTTTATTCAAAAAATTAGTTTAAATATATAAAATTTTAAGTTGCGGTTCAAATAACTCTAATGATAAATCAAATTATAACAAAATATACAATATTTATTACAAATTTTTGAATAAAACGAATGGTCAAAAGTTAATGTTAAAAGTGAATAATGATGTCAATTTAAAAATGTAGGGAGTAAATTTTTTTCATCAAAAGCTGCGTGTGCTTGCCAAAGGAATCTACAATTTAGGTGTTGCTAATTCATAGCAGACTTTTTGGCCTCACAATGCTACTTCTAGCTCACAACGGTGCGGTGGTTAGGAGTGGTAAAAAGGCTCGTCCATGAACTGTTTCACAACACAAATCAGATTTTATTACATGTTAGGCAAAAAATAAAGAGAAATTGACTCTAATTCTAATATGGTTCTACCTTCTGTATATCTAGTTTATTCTTTTTCAACATGTTACCAAACCTAATGGTGGTGCAACATCTCTCTCTCTCCATAGTTTTATCCAATATATCCAAGACAGTGGAATCATAGAAATATTGCTTCTTTTACAACAACCAATAAGCGCGCTCATCCAAGTTCATAGAACTTTGCAAACCCTTACTAAACAAAACCAACTACTAAACCAGGGTACCATCTCTATGCGACCATAGCAAAAAACATTATTTTTTTTCCCGAAAAAGATCAGTACTCCCTCCCTTTCAGTTTAATCAAAGTCAAACTTTTATCACTTTAATCACTAATAATATATAATTAATAATATTTTATCATATAAAAATTATATTTTTTGAATTTATCATTAAATAAACTTTTATAAAAATTATGTAATTTTTAGATATTATGATGCTCCCTTTGACACTGACAAAAAAAAAAAAAGCCTGCCGAACAGAAACTTCATTCACACGAGATTTTTCTTTTTCTCTTTTGGACATAATCCTTCCTGATATTTTTTTCTTTCGCCTTAACAAAACAAGACCAACAATAACCAAATCAAGCCGTATTCAAAGATCAGTCCGGAACGGAAATGGCTGGCTTTGTGCCAGACCACTAATCAACCTCCAGGGGCAGTTGCGTAACTTCTCGCCCGCAACCGAAGTCGTGGAGCGGAAGCCGCAGCCGCAAGCATCCAACGGTCCGAACCGAAGCCTCCAAACCGCCAAGCCCAGCCATACGCCCTCCGTCGACGCGGGATTAACCGAAACGCCACTGTCCAACAACGCGTAATTAGCGGATGGAAGCGAGGGTAATTGGGTAACTTGGCTGCTTTGCGATAAAAATTTCTTTTCCACTGCCGGAGTAACGGATCGAGGTGAGGGGAGGGGGGAAGAATACTAGAGGACACGGAGATAGGGGGACGGGGAGGTTTGAAATGTCAGGGAGAAGCAAAAGCCCCAGCAAATAATTTCTTTTTTGTTTTTGGTTTTTGATTCGGGGGAGCGGTTCGTAGTGGGCTCGCCGTTCTCGCGGCGGCCGGCAGGAGGAGGGAAGGGATTATCCTGTTTCTCCCTAGTTCTTGCTCCCTCTTGATGCGTTCCGTTCCATGATTTCCTGGCCGCCTGCGTGCTGCTGCTGCTAGTCCTACACCACAGCCACACCCCTTCGATTCGGCAGCCGGCAGGCTTTGCTTTCGTTTCCGAGGGTTCTTTCGCCTTTGTTTCTGTCACCGGATATCGCAGCCTTCGCGGCCGCTTTGCGGATTCCAAGCTTGGCCAGGTTATTTCTTTTCCCCCCTTCAAAAAATCGCGCAGAGGTTGGGTTTTTACCCCGGCCCTTGACCCGCCCCGGCGGGCTGCACCGGAATTTGTTCTTGGTGCGCGCGATTTGGCAGTAAGTTGAGGCTGGAAGCGTGGAATTTCGAGAGATTTGTGGGGGAATTTTGAGTCTTCCCAGTGTGTGTGTGGAATTCGGGGTTTGGGTGTGCCATTTTTGAGCCCTGGGTGAGTTTGGGGGCTCTTGCGCCAGAAGTTACCGTTATCTTGATGCAGAATGGCGCAATTTCTCTGCCCTGTGCTGTTCTCCTGCTGGCTTTGGCGAGTTGGTGTGTGACCCTTGGTGTAGGTCGCCGGTTTGGGCCGGGGGCTTGTTGATTCCCCGGTTGTAATGCTATCTGCAGCCGCGGTGATGGCGCTGGTGCCAGCCGCTCCGAAGAGCTCCCTCGAGGTCTTGCTCGAGACGATAAAGAAGCGCGACGAGCAGCCCAAGGACGCGCCGCCAGCATTGCCAGCTCGACCGACAGGCCGTGGCCGGTTGCCTACGTCAAGACGACCGTCGCTTCCTTCTGGGTTCAAGCTTGAGAATGGCTTGGCAAAAGAGGCTGCTGCAGCTGCGATGACTGTTGACAAGAAGCCACATGTTGACAAGGATATTGTTGTGTTGGAGGCCAAGGAAGAAAAGTCGTTGGAGGCTAAGGAAGAAAAGGCTGTGAAAGGTCGCATTTTTGGGGCTAAGAGGAAGTTCTCTAGTGCAGAAGTTCCGGATGAGTCACCATATGTTGCTAACTTCCATGAGAATAGGAAAGAGGCGACAGTTTGTAAGGACCCCCCTTCAGTTTCCTCAGCTACGGTGAAAATGAATGGGAAAGCAGTTTCTACAAATATCATGGATTATGTCCTACAGAAGGTGAGGAGCTTATCTTTCTGGAGTTATGTCCTTTAGATTTGTTATGTTTCGTCATGCAAACATATGGAAGTAGGCTGAATACGTTTATATTAGTTGTACGGCTACATGCTATGACAGGATGGCAAGAGGCTTACTCATAAGTTACAGCAAGAAATGTCAAATCAAATCAGCTTATGTGCTGAATTCCTTTTTGCTGAAAGAGTTAAACACCATATCTATGTTGTCTCATAAAAATTTCATATCAAGTTGTAGTTGATTTTAGGATATGCTGAGCTCATTGTTGTTTAGGATTTAAGAGGCGATACATAGTTATGTTAAATGCCTTTTTGTGGTCAATGAAGGTGGACGCCGTACTTTGGCCAGTTTTTAAACTGATACTTTGGCATGTAACTGTAGTCCTTAATAATGGATATTGGATGACAAGAGTGTGTTCATTTGTAACATTAGAAGTATCGATACTAGACAATCAAACTTGTGGTTTTGTAAGCATAGAAGCATGATACTTGACATTCTGCATTTGTTGTGATGTTGTTTCTTACAACAGCACAGGTCTCAAAGAACTAGTTCTCTATAAATGCTTGATGTTTTGAGCAGATGTCTTTAAGATTCTGTAATTCTTGGAAATAACCATACAAAAACATTAACTCTTGAACATTTTAATTTCAGAAGATGCGAGTGTGGTGTTCTTCACCAAATGCTAAATGGGAACTTGGACAGATTCAGTCAATATCTGGTGATGATGCTGAAATACTCCTGGCAAATGGAACGGTGAGAATCTTATGTTGCCATCATAGTATATTTATTTGTTGAAACTCATGCAAAATTCTTATTCACAGTTTATTTGCATAGGTTTTGACAATGTCACCAGAAAGACTTTTACCCGCCAACCCTGATATTCTTGATGGAGTGGATGATCTGATCCAAATGAGTTACTTGAATGAACCTTCAGTTCTTTATAATCTGCAACTACGATATTCTCGTGATCTTATATATGTAAGCACCATGCATCTATCTGATTATGTTAATATGTGGCCAGATTTATCCTCATTTGTATTTTTTTATTTGTAGACAAAAGCAGGACCTGTTATAATTGCCATCAATCCATTAAAAGATATCGCACTATATGGGAAAGCTTCCATCATGCAGTACAAGCAAAAGATCAAGGATGACCCACATGTGTATGCTGTTGCTGATTTAGCCTTTAATGAGATGCTCCGAGGTAGGATCTAAAGCGAATATATATTTTATACTGTATGCAAGAATCATCTTCTAATGCAACTGCTGCTTCTGTGCAGATGGCATAAACCAATCTATAATAATAAGGTCAGCAACTTACTAGGGCCTATCCACTTGCTCTTAAACTCTGGGCTTCCTTATTCTTAATATATTATCTGGTTTCTTGTTGTATTGCAGTGGTGAAAGTGGAGCAGGAAAAACTGAGACTGCTAAAATTGCTATGCAATATTTGGCTGCTCTAGGGGGTGCTAGTGGAATGGAGTCTGAGGTTCTTCAGACAAACGTGATTCTGGAAGCATTGGGGAATGCAAAAACATCAAGAAACCATAATTCAAGTCGATTTGTGAGTTCATCTTGATGTTGAGTTGCTGTCCTTGGCTCTTAGTTAATTATTGTTTAGTAATTCTTGAGTTGGTGTGATGATTTGATGTAGGGAAAACTTATTGAAATACATTTTTCTGAAACTGGAAAGATGTGTGGTGCTAAAATCCAGACCTGTAAGTCATCTGTACCCTTTATTGTTGGGATAGCAACTCTTGATATCTTTGAGCATTGTTAACTTGTTTCCCTTGACATGTATGTACCTCTGAATGAATCTCATGGAGCAGTCCTCCTTGAGAAGGTATAGTAGTTTCATACATTTCTAAAACTCCATATTTTGATTTTTCCCTTAGAATCTAATATATCATTGTCTTGCCCATGCAGTCAAGGGTGGTCCAAAGGGCACAAGGAGAGAGATCATATCATATTTTCTATCAGCTGTGCTCTGGAGCTCCTCCCCTCCTCAAAAGTAATCATACAATCATGCTTCATAATTTCATTATGGCTTGCATAAATGCAGGGAAAGGTAGTGTACAAAAGACCCAAAGTGGTCAGCCTTGCGCAAGCCGAAACTACGTGCATCGGCTGCCCTTTTTTTATGTGTTAGAAATGATGCTTTTATAAAGGAACATACATACCTCCTTGATATTATGTGATTCACTGTATCTATAGCGAGATGTAGGCCTTCTTTATATCCCATCTATATTTCTCACCTTCTAATTCTGTTAAATTTGTATGTTGTTGCAGAAAAAATGTTTCTGAGAAGCGCCAGTGACTACAATTACTTGAGCCACAGTAACTGCTTAAGGATTGATGGTGTTGATGATGCTAAAAAATTTTCATTGCTAGTGGTAAAATTAATTACTTCAAATTCTGCTTGCACTGTATGTTATTGTTGCTTATGCAATTTCTCTCTGTGTGCAGGATGCACTGGATGCTATTCGGATATCTAATGAAGACCAAATGAAATTGTTTTCTGTGCTCGCGGCCGTCTTATGGCTGGGGAACATTTCGTTTTCTGTAATAGATAATGAAAACCACGTGGAAGTTGTTTCAAATGAAGGTACAATGTCTGCTTCTCTATAGTGACCTATCTTTCTATTGATATATCCTACAAAAAGCATTTTTCTAATGCATTATCCTGTTCTGTGTCGTTGCAAAACTTGGTTTCAGAATCCTTTGGCTTTGGCAATGTTTTCTGAATTTTCATTCTGTAATGTATTTTCAGGGCTGGCTACTGCTGCAAAGCTATTAGGCTGCACTGCCAATCAATTAGTGACTGCTATGTCCACTCGTAAAATTCGAGCTGGAAATGACAATATTGTTAAAAAGCTGACATTGTCTCAGGTTCGTAATTACCTGAAAATTTTATTTTTGTGGATTTTTGTTGATTATTGGTTGATCCCTTGAGTTTTTGTTTAACTTTCTAATTTCTCTAGGCCATTGATGCAAGGGACGCACTAGCAAAGTCAATCTATGCCAATTTATTTGAATGGATTGTTGATCAGATTAACAACTCACTGGGAACTCAGAGGCAATCTACATGGAGGTCCATAAGTATTTTGGATATTTATGGGTTTGAGTGTTTCAATGTATGAGTTTGAGTCATTTATGTTTGTTTAATACTTTTTATGGCCATTCCTCACTTATAACATTTAATTAAACCATTACAGAAGAATGGCATTGAACAGTTTTGTATAAATTATGCTAATGAGAGGCTGCAGCAGCACTTCAATAGACATCTTTTCAAATTACAACAGGAGGTAAGCTTCTACCATTTTCTTTGATTATTAGAGTTACTGTCAAAGGTTTGAGTAATTAGGATGTGTATGTCAGGGTACATTTTATTGTACTCAAATGGCTGAAAATGATTTATGTTATAGTTTTGGCTAGGGGTGAAAATTGGCGACCTTTATGGACCTCAAAATAAATAAAAAAAAGAAATAGCTACTAGATAAAATCTCCATCTAACTAGTTTTGCTCTGCTTAGACCCACCACTTAAACTCTGCACATGCTAAAGAAAACTTTACCTAAATCTTCATAACTATGGCATGCAGTCAAATGCCAGCTGCTTTATCTGAATATACCCACTAGATCGCTCATTTAGTTTGAACTTTTATGCTTCCTCAATATATATGCACAAATATGATTTCTTTTTTCCTTTCTCAGGAATACTTGGAAGATGGAATTGACTGGGCCACTGTTGAATTCGTGGATAACACTGACTGCCTTTCTCTCTTTGAGAAGGTATGCTGCTCTGTTTCATGTGATTCGTTTACATGTGGACCGTAACCTCACTGATTCCACATGCTTCAAAAAAAAAAATCATGACTGATTTTCAAAAGAAAAAAAATCGTTTACATATGCAGAAACCTCTAGGGCTATTGTCATTGTTGGATGAAGAGTCTACATTTCCGAAGGCAACAGACCTTTCGTTTGCTAACAAGCTGAAGCAGCAATTAAGTGATAACTCTTGCTTTAAAGGTGAACAGGAAGGCGCTTTTAAGATTTGTCATTATGCTGGAGAGGTTTGTGGATCCTAACGTCCATTTACCTTTCTCTTTCCTCTCCAATGCTCTCCACATATATAACGCTGTACATTCAACTATCTATTTGACTCTTCTGTTGAAGCTTGTCTGCAATCCACATGGTAACTATGCTGATTATGATTACAGGTGACATATAATACAGCAGGGTTCTTGGAGAAGAATCGAGATCCGTTGCACTCTGAGTGTATCCAATTACTCTCATCATGCAAATGTGAACTTCCAAAACATTTTGCTTCGGTTATGATCGCTGATTCTCAGAATAAATCAACTCCATCGTGGCATTCAGTTGTTGGTACCCAAAAACAAAGCGTAGCCTCCAAATTTAAAGTACTGATTTTTATCATTCACACCTTCACCCTTTTTTTAAGCTGGACCGATTGATTCATTTCTGTTATCTATTATGGATCCAGGTTCAACTGTTCAACCTGATGCAGCAGTTGGAAAACACATCTCCTCACTTTATTAGATGCATTCAACCAAATAGTAAACAGCGCCCCGGGTTATTTGACCATGATCTTGTCTTGCATCAACTTAAATGCTGTGGTGTGCTTGAAGTTGTTCGGATATCAAGAACAGGCTATCCAACAAGGATGACTCACCAACAGTTTGCTGAAAGGTTGTGTTTCACAGAATGTATCTTCACAGATATTCTTCTGTATTCCATTCAATAATGTGTGGCACCTGACTTACAAGTGTCATATAATATGCAGATATGGATTTCTTCTCTTGCGTCCCCTTGCATCACAGGATCCACTTAGTGTTTCAATTGCTGTATTGCAGCAATTGAATATCCCCCCTGAAATGTACCAAGTTGGCTACACCAAATTATTTTTCCGTACAGGACAGGTACAAAACAATGACCATTTCTGACCTTTTTCCTCTTCCTTAAGCAACATACAAAAGCTCAGTAGTTTGGTCTGTTTCCTTTGTGAGAATTTCTGATCATTGTGTTGATGTTCTCTGTTCATTATTCTGTAGGTTGCTGTGCTGGAGAATGCTAGAAAGCAGATGCTCCATGGAACCCTTTGTATTCAGAAACACTTCCGTGGGTTGCAATCTCGGCAGGGATATCGAAAACTGAAGGAAGGAGCAATGACTTTACAGTCATGTAATGCACTTAGTTTTTTTTTCCCTTTTTTTTTCCCGTGCATTCCAAAATCCTAGTACTTTGACCTGTTCTATCATGTGAGATTTTAAGCTAAATGTACTTGTTCGGTTTCAGTAGACAGGTGCTGGTCATTTTTCCTAATTCTTGTATTGTGCTTATCTGCAGTTATACGAGGTGAAAGAGCAAGAATGCACTTTGATTGTATTGTCAAGAGATGGAAGGCAGCTGTTCTGATACAGAAGTACATTAGGTGTCGACTTGCAGCTACCATGTTTAATGATCAACTTAAACATATCATTTTACTGCAATCTGGTAATTGATGAGATATGAGGGCCTAATAATATCATAGTCCCTAGAGTAGTGCATGCATCTAATCATGTGTTTCCATTTGTTTATGCAGTGGTGCGTGGGTGTCTGGCCAGGAGAAAATACCAATCCCTTCAGAATGAGAAGGAGTCAAAGGTCACTCGCAAAGTTCAAATGGACACAAGGAAAATTATTTCAGAATCGAGGGTAAGTCTTGCAAGTTCTATGCCGAATTTTCTTCATCTATTATGGTCTCCCATGTGCTCTGCATACTGATTTCATTCAGTACTCTACTTAATTTGAAGTACTTACTACTGCTAGCAGACATCTTCATTCAGAATTTGCATAAGCACGGTTGGTTTGTCTATCGGGTTATTTACCTACTCAGCTGAAATCTCTTTAGTTTGTTATGCACAATTTCACTTTTAATCACTCTGAAGTTCTCTCTGTTATAGAATTGATTAAACTGGATGCGTGCAGCAGTTCCTAATATAATCATCCAATGGCAGGCAACGGATATACATTATCCTGACAAACCAGTCATCGCAGAGCTTCAGGATCGTATTTCGAAAGCTGAGGCTGCATTGTCGGTCAAAGAAGAAGAAAATGTAATACTGAAACAACAATTGGAACAGTATGAGAAGAAATGGTCAGAATATGAAGCCAAAATGAAGTCTATGGAAGAGGCATGGAAGAGACAGCTCTCTTCCCTACAGGTTATTATCTGCAGCGTGTTTATATTTCTACTTTTTTTATTTTGCTCGTATTAGTAAACAAAGAATGCTCTGATAGTGAATTCCATCATGGTCTTGGAACTTTGGATAATTGGATCATATTTTTTATTATCCTTTTCAAAACATGTACCTTATAAATATGTTTCTATGTATTCCTTCCAGGTGAGCATTGTAGCAGCTAAGAAGAGCTTAGCTTCTGATGAAGTGGCCACCCGTGTTGCTAGGACTGATGCTGCTCAAACACATGCTCAGTATGACTCTGAAGATACATTGTCCACGGGAACCCATACACCAGAAGCAATAGAGTGGAGACACCAGAACTACAACCCAGAATCTAAAGTGTCAGCTGGAAACTCGGATAGGCGAGTAAATGCCGTGAACCACCTAGCAAAAGAGTTTGAAGACAGGCGGCAGGTGTTTGAAGAGGATGCTGGCTTCCTTGTTGCAGTCAAGTCTGGCCAGGTTGGTTCAAATATGAATCCAGATGAGGAACTCCGGAAGCTCAAGGATCGGTTTGCTACATGGAAGAAAGATTACAAATCCCGGTTGAAGGAGACAAAGGTAAATCTACAAAAGGCCGGGACTCATGATGAGAAATCCCGGAAAAGATGGTGGGGTAAAAAGAGCTCAAACTGAACTCGCAAGATAAATTCAGATCTTCCCTCCACATTTTTGTGCCATTGGGTCAAGGAAAGTGACCAAGAATGGTAGACCAGGCAAGAAGAGATCGTCCCGGCTCTTCTCTTGATTGCAAGCCTGATGAAATGATGATGACCTCCATTCTCAGTGGCGTTGCTGGTATTATCTGGTGTTGAGAGTCTCGGAAGGATGACATAGGAGAAGCAAAATGTACATGTTTTTATTGTATGTGTGTTTTCATTGTATGTATGTTCATGTAAGTAGCCATGTAAGTAGAGCGAAAAACATGAAATATGGAAGGGTAACTGAATAGATTATCCGCCGTGAGCAAATAGAGTTGTGACAGGAGCGCTGTAAGATGTGTACAGATGGAAACTGTTAGTTTGCAAAGCATTTTACCCTGTTCTTTCATGCCACCCACTCTGAAAATGTTATCTCTGAGTGGCTGCAGTAGGATTCTCTTCCAGGCAGGTTTGCTTGCAGTTGAATCCCGAGTTTGCAAGGAGATTACTCTTTTTAGCAGCGTGCTGCACTTTATACTGTTTTGAAACAACTAAATTTTGTCAAAACAGTAGCTGAGATGAAGGAAACAACCACGTGGGTGAACTAAATCAGCACAACGATCACATCAACTGTTCTGTAAAGAAACATCAAATGTTTTGAATGCACACAACTCAAGCCAAAACATACAGGGACCAAAATTTTCGCTCATGGTACAATTGTAACGACACACAAGCGAGTAGTCTACAATGGCGAAATGCGCGCCGCCGGCGGCGGCCTGCCGGGTAGCTAAAGTACCTTGGTTGCATAGACCCGTGCGTCGTTGGCGATTGGGTCGTCGAGGTGGTCGAGCAGGTTCTCCAGCAGCCCCTCGCCGGTGACGATGGCCTGCACGAAGAGCCGAAGAGAGTCCGACAGGAGCGAGGACACAGGCCCGTGCACCGAAAGGCCTGGCGCATGATGGCAGTAAAGCAAGAGAAATATTCTATTTACAAACAAATTTTACAAATTAGTTACAAACTATTTTTATAAGCAGTGAAGGTAACACATATAAGACAATTTTTTTACGAGTAGTGCGTAAATAGTTTGTAAGATTTTGTTTGAAGATGTAGCATTGCTTTAGTTATTTGAGCTGCGCACCGTGAGACTGTGTTCGGTTTGAAGTGGATTAGAGGAGAATGAGGTGGATTGAATTCTCACCTAAAGAGTAATAGATTCATTCACTCTCTAATCATCCAGAGATTAATGACTTCATTCACTCTCTAATCCACTTCAATTGAGAGGAAACCGAACAAAGCCTGAATTTGGGTTGGCGCACTGGCGGTCCCAGGTGTCCGAATTGGAAGCATGTCCTCGCATTTGTTCATTCACTGCAGAGGCTATGAGAGGCATGCTGTAGCACTGCAGCAGACAGCAGGGTGAACAGTGTTTTTCGATACTGTAATTTTTTAAACAAAATTTTCTGCTGCGCTTGTAGCTTGCAATCTGGAGCGTTTATTTTTGATCCGACGGCCAGAGATGAAGCTAATGCTGGCTACAGTATTGTCTTTACATTAAGACCTCTAATTGAGACGATATAGATCCGTCCGAAGCGGAACGCCTGGCCTGATGTGGAAGATGTAATCGGCTTTATGTATCGGAGGAATAAACTGAAATGACATGCTTGACACCGATGCACCACATCACGGAGATCATGAGAGGAACCTGAAAAAGCGTGATCCTGATGACTCAGCTACTCACCTCGATCATGGCGTGTCCAGTGTGCGTGCGCGCGCACGTCGGATCACGGATGGCACCGCTCGCCACAAACGTAGCGCCGTGTCCGAACAATCGAACATGACGAAGTGCTGGGTCGGAGAAATTCTTCCGTTCGTTGGTGATTGGATCGTTGGACCCAGCCGACGCGGCCAAGCCGTTGTCTCTCCCCTCGTCGTGGGGATTACATGCGGATCTCGAGCTCCCGAAAAGCGGATGAATCTTCGCGGGAAGGGAGAAAGAACGGATTCGTTGGCATCGTAGATTGGTCACGGCTGACTCAGCCGGCCGCGTACGATGATAACTCTCTCGTCAGGGTCAGGGACGGACGACAGCCAGCCCACCTGACTCGACTCGGTGACAGTTCACTCGAACAGCTGTGTGCGCTTACCCTCTCGCTCACTGACGTGCTCCATGTGATGAAAGCAAGTAATAATCATTCTGAAATGCGCAGAGTTCTCGCTCTAATCATGGCCGGGTTTCACTTTGATTTATCGTCTGTCTAAGCTTCTAATTTACTTCGATTTAAATTTTTGACGTCCAGAGTGATATTGATGCCCCTGGTCTGAACAGCACAGGTACGACAAGTCGACTAACGTCACACTGGAAACATCGCCGTCGAATATTCCACTGGAACCATCACAAGTCAACATAACAGCGAACTCTAGCTGATTGCTGCCCCTGGACACGGCGCTACCACCACTATTGGCTGTCTCCTTTCCGTTTTCTCTGCTACTTCTACGCAGGGGGCCCTTGCCTCTCTAGCCATAGTCCATGTACATACAAGTCCTACGTCTAAGATTTAGAGATATTTGTATGTCCAGTTTCTCACTATTGTAGGTTTTGGTGCTTCGTTCTCTCATGGCTATTGGCTAGTAACAAGGATAAAAGTTCCATTCCATTTCTTCGTGGCATCCGACTAAGGGGTGTAACGACGTTTACGATTTAAACTCAGGAATCTACTGGCTCTAGAGGAAGAACACATAGATCTATGGATTTAATGATGTTTCTCGTTTAGTTTTGCTGCAGAAGACAACCGTTAGGCCAAGTTGAAGTCACTGGGCCTGCTTGGTTACCAGGCATTTTTTTTTTTTGTCAATGGTTACCAGGCATTGGATGATGGTGCCGCGTGGACTCTTTAAGTATCTCGTTCATGGAACGGGTTTATCGAACACTTGTCATAGGGACGGTCTACAAGACTACAACTGACGAGTGGGTCAGTACCCTCTACATAGCCCACCAGTCGGTGAAGGGCATCTGCCAGTACTTATGGCCTTCCTCGGTCCTCTTGCGGGTCTAGATCGCGTACAAAAGATGTGTAGTAGCAGTAGCTAAATATCATTCTGAACCGCAGATATTTGTCGACTGCAAAAATTTTAACTGAATGATATGCTACAACTTGATGGCAACTTTACACGAGTGAACAGCAAAACATTCACGCTTGATCTATCCACAAGAGCAGAGTGTCCACGCCGCCGAAAATATAATAGAGATAAATAACTGTGTCGTAATGTCGGGAACGTCATTACACGACGCCGCTGTTACAGTTCGCGTCATCGTCGGCTACGACGGCGTACTGGTTGTGCTCCTCCTCGTCCATGGTGTCCGACATGTTCCTCCCCCTCGTCTCAGGCAGGCAGACCACGAACAGGCCGAGGCACCCGATGCAGAGCCCGAACACGCCGAACGACCAGAAGCTCCTCTCCCGGCCGAGCGCGACGAGCACGGGCGCCACCACGCCGCCCAGCACCAGCGCCTGGCGCACCAGCCCCACCGCCGAGTTGCGCACGGACGTCGGGAACAGCTCGATGGAGTAGATCAGGGACACGTTGAACGCCGTGCACGTCGCGCAGAAGGAGATGATCTCGGTGACTATCCGCGCGGCGCCCAGCGGGATGGCGACGCACGCGAGGCTGAGCGCGCCCGCCACCACGGTGACCACGACCAGGGAGATCCGCCGGTTGATCCTGCCGATGAAGAGCCACACCAGGAGGGACGACGGCAGCTCGGCCAGCGCGTTGTACGTGACGCTGAGGTACAGGTTCGAGCCCAGGTTGCCGACGTTGAGCGGCATCCCGTAGTAGACCATGCCGATGCCGAAGCTGGCCGTCATGATGACCGCCAGTCTCCGGAGCGCCCATGGGCGCTCCCACATCTCGCGCAATGTGTCGAACACGCCGCCGGCAGCGTCGCCGTTGTCCTCCGGCATGATGCACGCGTGCAGCATGGAGAAGCTGGACGTGACACTGTTGCCGTTGAGCGACGCGATCTGCATCAGCGTCTCGATGGCGTCCTGCTTCCGGCCGCGCACGAGCAGCCACCGCGGCGACTCCTGGACGAACACGTAGAGCAGCATGGAGTAGCACAGCCCCGGCACGGACGTCCAGAAGTACATGCTCCGCCACGACACCTCACGTAACACGTAGGCGAGCGCCGGGAGGGACAGGAACCCGATGGTGAAGAAGAAGAATCCCGCCACGCTTACTGTGTCGCGCCACCTCCTCCCCACGATCTCCGTGGACAGGACCAGCGTGCACGTGCCCACGATGGACCGGCCGAACCCGGACACGAAACGCAGCGCGGCGTACGCCCAGATGTTAGGCGCGAAAGACGTGAGCACGCCGGCCGCGGACATGGAGACCAGCGACACGAGGAGCATCTTCTTGCGCCCGAGGAACGAGTCCGCGAGCGTCGCGAGCACGAACCCGCCCGCCAGGCACCCCACGAAGAACGACGACGCCGGGAGGGAGACGAGCGCCGGGCCGGCGCAGTTGAGCGCCCACTCGGACACCATCGACGTCTCGGCCGGCCGGTTCCAAGCCCACGCGCCGGACGGGAACGCGCACGGCGAGGCCGCGTCCGGCGAGCAGGACCCCCCGCCGGCGGCGTTCGTGCAGTGCCACCGCGGCTCGGCGTCCGTGAACACGGAGATGAACACCTGCTGCGCGTCGAAGGCCCACGCGAAGGCCAGAAAGATGGCCTTGAACAGCTGCATCTTGCCCGTGTTGCCGATGTAGTTCTCGACGGCGTCGTCGATGGACGGCTCCTTGGGCGGCTTCAGCTTGGCCTTGTGGCCTGTGAGGAGCGGGGCGGAGGCCGTGTCGGCCATTGCCACGGCGGGTGTGTGTGTGTGTGTGTCTGTCGCAGTGTCTCTGCGACTGGCTCCTCGAAGCTTGATGGTTGGGGACGATGCGCGAGGCGGGTTTTATACCGTCCACGGCGAACTATTTCAGGGATTAGTATATAGTTTGGTACTCGGATAGGGAGCGGTTTGCGTTTACATATGTTGCTGTACGTTCGAGATCTATCCGCACGCTGCTGCACGGAAACGAGAAGCTGTTTCCATGGATTCCCTTCCAATCATTGGATGGGTGCATACGGGATTCTTTTTCCTATTTTCCATACAAACGAAACGAGAAACGTATTGTCTAACTGCTCCTGCGATCGATGATGTATTACCAGCGAATTATTCTATACTTAACTTGCAACATCAGTACAGTCAGCATGAGTTGCTAGTTGCAGTAGGGAGTATATCCAGTTAATTATTCAACTTACTTGCAAATCAGTAGTCAGCATGTGTTGCTTGCTAGTTGCAGTAGTATATTACTGACTCAAATTGGTTGCAGTAGTTTACGATATTTGTCTGTAACTATATTCCATGCTTCAAAATCAGATTTGAGTAACTCTCTAATACAGAGTGGCGCATGCAAACACCAAAGCGGTTATTCCCATGTTCCGTAATCCATAGGTCCCGTTCGGAACACAAGAATTTCATAAAAATCATTTATGAATTTTATGTGAATAAGCGGTTATTCCTCTTTAAAGGGCAGCACGGGGATTTCTTGTAGCGCAAGTCAGGCGCCCTTGATGCCCATGGCGCTTAAATCAAGAAACAATTAGCTGGATTTAGGATTACTTTACCACCGGCTTCTCGCACCTAATTCGATACGAGCGCCTAAAATTTGCACATATGATGAGCGAGGTATCCTAGTCCCGCGCCGCTCTTATCTGCAATTTGGAACCGGATCGAGGGGGTGCACCATCTTATGTGCAGTGTCGATGGGTGATCCACGGAATGTGCAATTTGGAACGGACGCTGGCAGCACATGGCCCACGCGTAATGTATGGTACAATGATTGAATATAATATCCCGGAGCCCAGTCAGATCCCACACGGCCGCCAGCCTGCCTAGCTGCCCCGCCGCGCGCGGTGCCCCGGTTGGTTGGCGGCCGCTGCCGCCGCCCGCCTTATCGATCCTTCGCTTGCCGGCCGTGGGTTTTGGTTGGGGAGTCTCGGCATCGCATGCAGGCGCCCACGGGACGGGCCGTCGGCTCCAGCTCAGCCAACTTGCGGTTACCGCGGGAGGAGAGGATGGGTGGATCCCTGGTTCCCAGCTAGCTTCCGCGCAGGAGCCAACCAGAGGCGCCGCTGCTGTTTGGTCCCGTGGTTTCCCGTCCGTTCCGTTGCTGCTTGCTCGCCACCAGTTCGATCTCTTGTCTCGGCGCTCCTGGTCTGGGGCGGGTGCACCGGCGACGGCGCGACGCTACCAGCAAAAGGAGCACCCGATGCAAGCAAGCACAGTGGCCTCCGACTGGACGCTGACTCAGGCAACAGGAGGTCGCGGTCGCGCCGTCTCCCCCACCCGCTCCGATCCACCAATCGGCATGAGGGAGAGAACTCTGGAGTTGTCCGGTTCCAATCATGCCGGCCGGCCGCTTTCCAGGATATTTTCGTTTGTCCGTTTGCATGCCGAGCTCGGTGCCTTCCGTGTTCCCTCGTGCGAGCTGCTGACTCAGATATACCAGCCTCTAATAGGAGAGCTAGCTAGAAAATGGAACGATTTTCACAGCGGCACGGTAGATGGCCGCCGGAGGTCACACACACCTGGCTGCAGCCTGCAGGGTCGATTTCCTCGTCGTACTGCTTACCCTGAAACATCAGAATGGATGGTCAGCGGTGCACGGTAGGAGCTATCAGCTGGCACGGCCTGTTTCGCGTTCCAGATCCAACTACAGGACGCGTTTACGTGATTTGAGTTGAGGCCTCGGCGGCGATTTAGGTCCCGTTTGATAGCGTTTATTTCTTCGTTGATTGATAAGAAAAACGAACACCCTCAATATACGCCAAAATTAATTAGCTTAGCCACCGCAGGATACCTGCACTCCAAATCAAATTCGCGTCTTGCCATGCACAACCGCAGGTTGTTACCACTCTGCGAGCAAAAACAAATTTGAAATTTAACGCAACGTCTCACTGCTTCCGCAACCTGCCCCGCAGCAACTGGAAGGGCAACCAAAATTCGAAATCCACGGATCGGGTAGGGTGGCGGTCAACAGACCTCCGCCGACTTTTAAAGCTTTTTAGTTGCCGAAATAAAAAAAGTAAATGCACCATAGATTCTTAAACTATCTGTGCATTCTCATCTATACAACTTTATTAAAGTGACTATCCAAGTCTATAAACTATTTAAGATGATCACTTCCGGTCAACTCACGTTAGTAAAAAATGATTGTCTGATAGATAAGTTTGGCGTAAAACAATAATTATTGCCTAAACATCAAAGTAAATTTAATTACAAGTTGATGAATAGTTTTATTCCAAGACCACAGGGAAGATACAAATTCATCTAAATATGTACACTTTTCATTCCTGAAGGTTGATTAGCTTATAATCACTTCTATTATTATGACCCTGTTTGGAAGCCAAGTGACTACTAGTACTTGTTAGTCTGAACTAATAATCAATCTACTAATAATTAGTTAGGTAATTATTAGTTCAATGGTTGTTTGGAGTTAGAACTAATTGTTAGTTCAAATTGTAATAAATAGTCTATTTCACCCTTGATTAATTATTAGTCTATGACTGTTTGGATCTAGGAGATCGTTAGCTCCTAACTGTTAGGGTATTTTAGACTTCTTATTTTAATAGTAAATTGTTAATCCCTATTAGTCCATCTGGATGGATTAACAGGAAAACAGATAGTCCATAAGTCCACCTGTTAGTTCACCCGTCTGAGGAGAAAGGGACTAATTTTTAGTCAACTAACAATTAATCCATATGATCCAAACAGGATCTATAGCTGGTACCTCTTTTCCATGGTTGATTCATCATGGTGGACCTTATTATTTTTAATTAAACGGTATGGACCTCAGGTGACTATCTTATATATTTTGTGTACGTAGATGATCAATTTCAAAGTTATATACCTAGATGATCATTTTAAAACAAATCGACATGGTGATCTAATATCAGCAACCACATCACCACCCTGCAGTCCTGCAACGGCTAGATTTCGAATCTATAGGATCATGCCATGTAACCGAATCGCCCCTCGCGTGTCGCGTGGCTCATCGTCGGATCCTCGCGCATGCAGTTGGGCGCGCGCTAGCCTCGAGTTCGAAAGAAATACTAGTATTCATCTAGAGGCAGATCTACCAATAGGGCGAATAGGGCGAGGTAGGGCGGCCACCATATCGAAGCGGACTGTTTTACCATGAGTTGGCGCACAGGGCGGAGTGGCGACGTGAGGGGGGGGGGGGCTAGGGGGCGGCACGGATATAGATGGGTCAGCGTGGTGCTCTGGCCGGTTTTTTTCACCTTTTTTCATATTTCTCTATTTTTCATTCATCCATTCCAAACAGGGCTTTATTGTCTCGTAGTTGACGATAACAGACAAAGAAGAAGATGATGGGAAAACAAGTGCTTCAAATTTATAAATCATACTAATAATTCAATTTTTTAATGATAAAATAAATTATAATAAGATGAAAGGTATTTTTTTTTGAATAAGATCAATGACAACAATATAGGAATGGAGAGAGAGAGAGAGTAAGTCATAACAAAATATTTGATATAATAAGACAATGATCAAACAAAATTAAAAGTCAATTGTGACAATAATTTAGTATGTGTTTTGCGAAATGAGTGTATATTTGTTTCAATTATTTGTGAAGTTGAAAAAGAAGAGCCAGTGAAAAGAATTACAACTCTACCCTTAATGTTTGACCCGCTCTGATCAACTTGAAATCGATCTCAAACATGCCCGAAAATTACTTTTTTATCAAATTTTATTAACCATTGAAATAACTAAGATTCCATAAAAAATATTTGAATTTTTTTCTAATTATCCGTCAATCTAAACATTTCTCTATTCTATATATTAGGCTTAAATTTTACTTTTATCACAATTGTTGAAATCTGTACGTGATCCAACCTTCGTTAAAAAAAAAGAAAGCTTGTGAGTTGTTTCTTAAAAAGGTTAAATAGAAATATTTTATTTATTTTACTTTTAATTGTTAGGTTATATATATTTTT
>BCLH01001614.1:27431-39739 GCA_001602315.1 Zoysia pacifica | reverse complement strand
AGTCATTTGTAACTCCTTAAAATATTATGATAATTTTAGAAACAGTGTCTTTATGTAAAAGATTGTTTTATCTTTTTGTGTAGTTATATATATAAATAATAATGTGTTGCTTCTTATTTTTGTTTGTTGTTAATATGGTACTAATATTTATCTAATTTTCATATATTATCAAACTTATCATTTTATTAAAACCAATTGTAAGAGATAATTTGTAGATCATGTATAAAAATTATAATATGTTTAGATATCCTATAATAGTTTTAAAGTTTTTAAGAATAGTAGTATATATTTAGAATATATATGTAATAAAATTTTGCAGTAAAGAATATATTTTAGAATAATATGTAATAATTCATCGACATACCAATGTTAATAAGCTGTATCCGTCAATGGTATCACCATTAGATATTTCTTGGTTGGTTCCATTCCATCAGAGCGGTGCTGTAATATAAAATAGCAAAGGGATGTGACAAATATTTTACATCATTTGGTTAGATAGGGACACATTCCATCCAAGTTTGACGGCGAGTAGAAAATGTACCTCGTTTTGCAGAAATTCTTTGTTCCTTGTTTGAGCAAGTGTTTTGTTGGTTGTTTACAGAATGGTTGCTGTTGCAAAACAGAATTGCATGTTTTTTGGGATTTCAAAAAGAGTGAATTCCTTTGTTGCCCCTAAAATTGTTGCAGGTTCCTTTTTGCCCGTTAGGTTTTGAACTTCCCTCTAAAGACCGAAATTTAGATTTAGTTCTTTTCTTGACCTTTTCGTTAGTTTATAGCACTAACGGTGTTAATTGTAAAATGAAATGACCATTTTAACCTTAATCTAAAATGAACCAACATAATTTTCATTTGTATTTAAATTAATCTAATGTACACTATTAATCATGTGATGATCAATAATTACAAAACTATGTTAGTGAGATCAGATTAATACAAATGCAAAGAAAATTTATGTTAGACAAGAGGTAAAATAGTTATTTCACCCTTCATTTAACACAATTAAAGCTCTAAACTAACGGAAGAGTCTACAAATCTAAATTTCGATCCTTAAACGGAAGTTCAAAGCCAAAAGAGCCAAAGAAGGAATTAATGACTATTTTAGGATCACAAAAAGAATTTTCTCTTTCAAAAAGGGAGTTTGTTCAGCTTCTTTTCTGGATCGCCAATTTGAACTTTCAAATCAGTTGACTCTATCCATCTCTCCTGCTGCAAATTTCGTTTCTCTTCATCGGGGTGGGCGACGGCGCGTGGCAGTCGGCGTCTCGGCGGTGGGCGACGGCGCGTGCCGTACACACAGGGACGCGGTCCTCTCCGCTGTTTCTCAGCTGTTGGCGCTGTGAGCGCATTTTTCTTTCACGTCTGTCTCTTCCTGCTTCCGGTGACGGCTTATGCCTTGGGGATCGTAGTCCTTCTCAATTGTCTAATGTCGCCGTGCTCCGTGAGTGTCATTTCGGGGCCCTTACTGCATGATTTTTTCCCCTTTCTGATTTGACCTTTCTGCTGTTCGTCAACCTGCGCCAGGTGCGTTTTCTTCCATGCGATCGCGCGAATTGTTTAGACCGGCTCCAATTAATCATTCATATATGTTGTGCAGAGAAAATGGAAATTTCGGCCCACCCAAAGTTTCATTCCTAGCTACGCCATCGCATGCAGACGAGGTCGCCAATCCGATTTCTGTAATCGCCAACGACAGTAGGGCTTAACAAGCGAAAGGGGGGGCTACGGCAGCTGCACAGGATTGTACGAAGAATTGCGCCTCGGCCACGTGCTTGAGCCGCCCATGCATCAGGAGCAGCATGAGGATCCTGGGGAGGAAGAGCGGTGCCGTCCAGCAGGCTCGGGCTGCCCTTGGCAAGCACTCGCCGGTGCATGGTCGGCGAAAGCAGCGGAGCACCCACCTGCACATGGACAAGGACGAAGCGGTCAGCCGTCTCGAGTCGCTGCCTGGAGACATCCTGGTAATTACATGTTTCAGCTCTGAATCCGCTTTAATTACTTCGACATGCATTGTGGACTGGTGGATATGCATTGTGGACAATTCTATGTAGGAGTAGTGTGAAAAGATTAGCAGTATAGCAGCATTCTTTATTACAGTACGTATTAGTAGCATTCTTATACTTGTTAGTAGTAGCCTATATAAATTTATACCGTTTATGTATGTTGTACACCGGTCTTCATGCCTATAGTAGACAGCCATCTTGTGCTGTGTGAAAGCACATAATTGAAGCTTCCATGCGGTGCTGATAGGAGTAATATAATTGAAGCCCAAACCCAGCTGTCTGTGCTTGACAAATGCCAATCCTGCGAACCTGGAAACGGGGCAAGCCACCGCACCGGTACCACCGGTCCACTGGGCACTGGCCAACAACCAGATGAACAGCGAGCTGATCGTGCCGTGCAATCATTTGTGGGCCGGGCCCAATCCTCCGCATTAAGGCGCTGCAGCAGCATGTGTACACTCTACAGCATCAAGGCGCTTTTTTTTTTGGAAGAGGAATTATGTTACTGAAAAAGTGCAGTACATTCTCGAGGCTTTTACAACCACTCTGAAGAAAGTGAAGATTACATAAGGTAACTTCATCTTTCAGACATCTCACCTCTTATTTCGACGAGTGATTCTAATGCTTAGATCTACCACAAAACCATCGTTTGTATTCTCTTTAAAACGAATTATAGTCGATGAACAGATATCAACCATCAATTTTGTAAAGAAGAGAGAACAGCTATCCACCACCGCTAACCCAAAAACCATAGGTTAAAATCCGAATCCAAAGCTATCGATCTCCTCAACAGCTTAAATAACTATCACCGCATCAGAGATGTACAATACATACACCTCTTCGCCCAAAAAAATGTACTCAATCCTTCACCATCAGAGTCACCTCCGAAGCCGAAGGAAAAGAGGAAAGCTTCACCTCGCTGGCACCAAAGAAACTCTCACCACCGAAGACGACGATAGGGCGAGGCAGGGATGGAGCTCGATCTACCCAAAATAGACCTAATACCTACTAAAGCTAGAGGAGAAGGAGCCCCTCACCCTGGAGCACGCCGCCGCGAGCCGGAGATAGCAGGGGAGGGGCCAGAACGGACCCCCTTGGAAGGAGCGCTCAGGCCACTGTTGGGGGCCAGAGCTTTCGAGAGGAACCTCAATAGAATTCTTACAGCACCAAGGCGCTTGATATTTGATTGCCTGGAAAGTGCGGATTTTACGTGCAATAGGAGATTTAGTTGGCTTGAACATGTAGTTAGATTCAAGGTTGATATTAATGAGAATTGTAAAGATAGTTGCCGACGTTTCTAATCGAGACGTCGAATTGCCGTAGCACTGACCATGTCACATGCGAAGCGACGACAGCAAGCACTGACAAGCGAAGCGAAGAGGGGGCCTCCTCTACGCGTCTACGCCGGCAGGCCATGACGACGCGTGGACGCGTGACAAGCGAAGCGACAAGCCCAGGCCCGGCGCCGAAGACGCGGTCGCGGCGGCAGCGCGGCCCTTCAACATGGTTTGGCTGGCGCCCTGGGTTTCTCGGCGCAAAAGAATCCGCGGTGCCGCGGCGCGCTGCACGTGGTTGGGGGGGCCGCCGGCCCGCCGGTGTCGATCAGCCGGCGCCGAACCGCTGAATCATTGAGACGTCGCCAGGCGCGCGGGGGCGCTGCTGCTGGGCGTTGGCCCGCCCAAAAGTAAGCGAACAGCTCGGCAGAGCCGCGTCAGTTTCACCGTTCTTCTTTGCCGTAGCATCAGCTTCGTTTCCGTTCATACTTCCATTCACTGGCATAAACCATTCACTAATCAACGATTCAGATGTTGCTGGTACCGTGGTACGTAGAACCAGGACTCGACCGAAGTGGCGTTTGGCCTCGCTGTACTCTCCGCCAGTTTGCCGTGCTTCCCCTCGCGCGCGCCTCATGGACACGCCTCGCGCCACAAGTTCACGTGCGGACTGCGGAATTTTATAAGCCGGAACGTGCCATGGTGGACAAAGAAGACCAATCTTTTCAGGCACAGGACGTACTCGTTCTACAGAGATTTTGGCATTTTAAAAGTTGCCAGATTCCTCCTTCATTGGACGCCCCTTCATTTAAAAGTTGCGAGTATCATATCAGTTCCAGGAGAAGGTAGAGCTGTACTACTCACGTTGGATGTTTCTGGAGTTCTCATTTGAGAAGCACTTGTTTATGGGTCACAGGTGGAGCTGCGGGTGGACAGCACTAAGCACGCTGGCAGATTATGAGCTTCTACGAGCGTATTACACTGGCATTAGTCACCAGTCATTATTCAGTACTAGTAGCAGTGACATCAGTTAGCAGTAACATGATTAGCGTTAGAAGTTGTGCCTGTTCACAAATTCCAATTGATCCTGACACAACAATCTGGCACATTGATCTGGACGGGTAACGAAGAAACAAAGTGCGACGCTCAGCGACGTGGGATGGCTCGAATTCGCTCGCGAATCCAAAACCCCTCGAAATCGCTCTCGATGGGCTCCGAAGTCCTGCCCAGTTTGCACAAGCTTCGCGTTCCAGGCTTCCAGCTCGCTGCAATGCGTTTGGAATCTTGCTAGGCCGCGCCGGTCCCGTCTCCTCCTCCATTTGGCCAAACAGAAAAAGGTTTTGACCGGAAACAGAAAAAAGTTTGCCAACAGCATGCTGGCCAATCAGACGCTACGCTGGGTACTCCATGCGTCCTGTCAAAGACAAAAGAGCACGAATCTCTGCTGTACTCTACTCGACCGAGTCATGGGGAGTTGGGAACCGAGATGATCCCATCCCACTCGTGGCGTGTCGTTCCACGGATAGAGCGGCTTTGTTGGTCTCGGCGCCGACGGCCTCCTGCCTTTTGTCAGTCCACCGCCTCCGCCGCGGCGTCCGGTGTCCCATTTTCCTGTGGTTCCGCGCGGGCCGGGGGCCGGGCCGGCGGTCGTCAAATCATCATGGCGTTACGGCGTGTTGGGAGGCGACAGGGTGCACGCCGTTTTGACGGTCTCGTCGCCCGTGGAGTATCAGCTTTGGATGCACCGCAGCAGGCTGATGAATCTCTAGAAATTCGGTGCTACTGCTACCTTGTCACGCGAGCGTTTGGAGGAGTAGTTCTAGGAGCATGAAAATTTGGACTACTCGAATAGTATGGAGATGAAGCAAGATTCGGTTGCTTGCTTTTGGGTTCAGGCAGCCACCGTTGCACTTTCAGAATCCACCAATTTTCGCCGCAGCACGGCTTGGCCGTCCTGGCTTTGGAAATCTTCTCCACTGCCCGGCTGCGCGTACCAACACAGGACGGAGATCGCGAACCCGCAGTCCATCCACCTTTTCTCCTAGTACTACTGCGGCACTGCCAAGTGCCGACCCGATCGGAGGGAGCTCACTCGCAAGCTCGCAGCAGAATCTCGTCGCCGGCTGCTTGCCCGCTTGCCTTTTTCGATATAAAAACCGGGCTTGGCGGGCGCGTCGCTTTAACCGCCCCAGTTCTCCCGCCATAAATGGCCACCGCCGCTCTCACCCCCGCACCGACGCCGCCGGGGCCATCACCGCCGCGCGAGCTCGACGCCGCAGACGGCGGCGACCGGCACCACCACCCGCTCCTCGCCGCAGCTGCGGCCGCCTCGCTCCTCGCCTTCCTCTACCTCCCGCGGCCGCTGCTCCAGCTGGTGCTGTCCCCCGCGTCGCTCTCCACGCTGCTGCTGCTCCTCTCGCTCCTCCGCCTCGGCTCCACGCCGCCCTCTCCCTCCGCTCCTCCTGCTCCTCCTTCTTCGACGTCGACCCCGCCGTCACAGCCGGAGACGCGGCCTCCGGAGGTCCCAGAGTCGCCTCCGCCTCCGATGCCGGTGCTGCCTGTCCACGGGGTTGTGTTCCCGGAGCCGCCCGAGCTGTTCGCGTCGTGGGCGGCGAAGGGGCGCGCGCTGGAGGTGATCCACGAGGAGTTCGAGGCGGAGTGGGGGCGGCCGGAGGAGATGGGCCTGCCGTGGGATGATTCCGACTCCGACTGCGACGGTTCGGACACGGACAGTGGGAGCGACGACGACGACGGCAGGGGGATGATCGAGATCGAGCTGGAGGAGGACAGCCTCATCGAGATCGACATCTCCAGGTGCCGTTGACGGCCGGACACGCTGCCTAATCAACTTCTCTTCGTTGGATTAATTCTTGGCTCCTTGGTTGGGGTCTTGACAAAAAGTTTTCTGATAAAGAATTAGGCGTGTGGATCACTGGATTGGGGTTGTTCTTCAGCTCGTTTTTCTCTGGATACATGGCTTGCTCCAATGTACATATAGGATTATGATGATGGGATACTGAGTGAGAGAATCTTTGCTTGCTTGCTCGCTTGCTTTCTCCTTTTTCTGAACCTGAATGATTTGGCTACTTGAGATGCTGGTGACAATAACTTCATATTACATCATACTTGTGCTACACATTGATCACATTTCAGTATGGTATGAGCAGCTAGGATTCTGCTGATCTGCTCAATGAGCAAGCTTTTGTTGGAACGCAAATGTTCATGTTCAGTGCCGTGGTGACGCCGCTTGGATCTGGATTCCGGTGCAGCAGCGCAGGAACGAATCATGTGCGAAGATAACGTCGGCTGTACTGGCGTCCTGCAGGTAGGTGGTTGATGGGTTGGTTAAAGTTGGTTTGCCGAATCAGAGTTGAGACCACAAGAACAATGCACCGGTGTCGATGTCATGCTGTGTGTACTGCACTGCTGCTCCAGCTCCCACTTGAATCAGTGGGAGGAGTACTGTCCAGGCTTGTCCATTTCTTCAGACGCCACTTTGGGTTTTGCACTCGTGATGACCGCCTGTTTGCTTGCTCGAATAACAATTTTTTTTAACCCACAGTAATTATGCATTTCATAATCAATTAATCCTAAATAGGTTGAAACATTGCTTGAATCTTGTCAGATTGCATGTTCTGATATCCAATCTTCGCCAACAACCTAACTGGCAAAGGCAGGAGGAAACCAGGCACAGTCCCTGTCATTTGCCCGACGAGCATACTGCTTTTCGGATCACTGATCAAGGTTTCGGTGACAGCTTAATGTAGGTCTATGGTGTCAGATCGTCGTCAGCCGACTGCCGCATTTTGCCATCTAAGCTCACCACAAACACTGAAAATGAATGTGTGATTGGATCGTATGATCGGGCTGGGCAGCTGGCTATAGCTCTATTGGCCCCGGTAGGAGGTTAGGTTGTCTGGTCCTCGGGAGTCAGATCACAGACTCAATCACAGGCCAGTGATCTTGCTTAGAACTGAAGAGAACAACTACTTTCATGGGCCTCTAGTTCAGAAACAAGCCAGTGGGTGGGTGCTCGTCCCAGTTGTCTCCTAGTTCAGGTTCTGCCCATGTGCTTTCTTGTTCGGTGGAAAGTTAGGCTGTCCATAGTGTTGATGAGCTAAGGTAGATTGGATAATGCCCTGTCGATAAGATCATAACAAGCACTGGTTCTTCAGAAAACAGGGGCGCTAATTGCCATCCGTTTGCAGAATATATTCCTCGCTGCTTGGAGGAAATAGATCGTACCACAGTGAATAATCACTACGTACTTCAGTACTTCACCCTGTAAGACCTAAAACATGAGCTTACACACAGAACTAAAAGATGTGTGTGCCCTGGGTCCTTATTCCTCGACGGCCTTCTCGCCTCCGCCCCTGAACAGCAGGATGGCCAGGTTGCCGATGCCGAAGTAGATGAAGCAGCCGGACTGGTGGGTCACGAACGAGCCGAAGTCGGTGCCCACGACGCACTGCCATCCGGCCCCGTAGGACCGATCGAACTCCTGCAAGTAATGCGCGTCAACAGATCACAGTCAGAATCGAAACGGGGCAAGAATCTTTTTCACTTTTTTTGGTACGTAGGAGGAGGAAGAAGACACTGTCGGCGTATGTACCTTCTTGATGAAGCTGGCGATGGCGGTGGCGTTGGAGACGGGCTCGAACTCGTCGAGCGCCTTCCCGGCCAGCCGCAGCGCGTGCTGCTGCATGGCCTGCAGCATGTCCGTGTCGCCGATCACTGCCCGGCTCTCCAGCATCGTCACGCTTAATTGCTTCCTCCCTGGCGTGCTGCTTCGCCCTGTCCACAGCACCAAGTGGAGAGTCCGGCGTGCACGGTGCAGCGGTGGTAAATGGAAACGAGCTGCTGGTTTCGCTTCGCTCGTTCAGGCTATATAACCAACTAGCAAATGGGGCACTCCGCTTGACGAGTAGCGATGATCGATGCCGGTTGCCTCTCGGCGTTCTCGTGGCTGGCAGCAGGGGTGAACGTGTCACGCACCATGGCCGCCGGTGGTGAGCCAGGACGTGAGGACTCAGGCGACGCACTTGGATGGCTTCGTCTCCACGAAGACGGCGATTTATTCTCTGCTCCGTCTCGTTGCTCCTGTCGTTCCTTGCAGCGAAGCTGGTACTCTGGCTTGGGCCGTGGTAGGCTCGTCCTTGATAGAGCACATGCACAAAGGATAGCATACGGGCCAGCTGTTATAGAAGGGCCGCTACAGAAAAAAAAACTGCGGAGGCCCATAACGCGGCACTAGCCACGGCAGAAGCTAGCACTGGCTGTAAGCTTCGTTAATTAGCACTGGTGACAAGTCTGGAACCGAAGAACATCACACGTGACATTGTCCATTGCATCTTGAAGTCAATGCCAACTGAAGAGAACAAAGTGACGAAAGATACACTGTTGGTTGGTGGCATTTAGCTTTCAATTAGCCAAATGTAGCTGCCAAATACGGTCCATGCTTTCTAATAATGCTTTGCTGAAACTTCAGCAGCAGTACGCACTGGCCAACTGTTCACTGTCTCCTGTCTGCTTGCCTCTCCCAGGCAAGAAACGCAACACCACATGATCTTGGACGGTAGAGCGAAGGCAAGGATCAGATTGGCACGCATCCTTGTGCCACTTTGGACTGTATGCCTTCCTGGCCCTTCCATTTCAATGACCAAGGAGCCAGTAATCGCTAGTACTAAGCTATATGCTGCACTGTATACCTTCATTGGATTATATATGTCACTACACTAACTGTCAAAGAAACAATAGTCCCTTCCAATCACGCGTGTTTCGGTGATACCTGAAACTAATGCATCTAGAGGACTAGCTAGAAACATTTCTTGCACTGAGAAGACAAAAGCATTGAGCCACTCGAAGCACATCTAAACAATCAGGCTCTAGGTTTGACAATCAGAGGCCGAAATTCCCGAGTCAATGCATAAACATTCCGGCAGGAGATGGTTGCCTCGCAAACTTTTTTCTTCTTAAGAAAGTGGAGCCGTTCCTGTCCATGGGGCAACTTTTACAACGAAATCGCCCTAGGGCTTCCTCATGGTTTACCGGCAGCACTAGCACTTTGCCACCGGCCACCGCTTTCCATGGGACCAAAGCTTTAGGACCTCTTTGTGATCTGCAATCCATGAGGGGCAATCATGCATGGGTCTAGATCGCTCCCTTTATCTCCGCTGGCCGGCTCGAGACTTTAGACTGTTAGCATTTTTTTTTCACACCGAAGAATATGAGAGTTTCTGAAGAATTAATGGAGGGATTGGGCCTGTTGACGTCGAAACGGATCTCGGGCCAACACACCGCTCGCACATCTGTATGCGAGAACACCGACGTTTTCTCAATGTCTAATTTGAGGCAGCACCTAGACGATCTCGCTTCGAGAAGAACCCCATCGGAGAAGGAAGAATGATCCAGACTCGATCAGGCCAGTCGGATCAGCTTCAAACGTCACCGAAATGAAGAAAGAACAGCACGAGGGTTGAGTAAAGTGATTAGGGTTTGAAGAAGAACAAAATGTAAAAGCAAATTGTTTTGATTGATTGGAATGATACTCAATCAGCTATGAGCCTCTGTTTTATAAGGAGATATGGTCTTTTCCCGCAGAGCAACTAATCTCACGAGTTAGGAAAGAAATTAGAATCAATCAGCTGAAAACTTTTCTAAATCACCATTACCGAAATCTACAGTAAAGTGCCGGACACTCCGAGGACCAAAGGTTTCGTCGTGTAATTTCGAAAACTCGAGATGGCTCACCAGATACTTCGACAACGTATAAGACACTTCGGTGGGCTAAATGCTAGAACTCGAGAGGGCTCCTCAGACCCTTCGGCAGTGTGTCAGACACTCCGATAGGTCAAGTGCCCGAACTCGAGAGAGCTCATCGAACATTTCATTAACATGTCAGATATTTCAACGGCCCTATAAATTTTGGGTGTCAACAGAGACTTTCAGTATCTTCTTATCCACACGCCTCCATTTTCCTATGGTGGAGATGATCGCAACAACGTTATGTGTGCATGTGAACCACCGCAAACGGCAATTTGCCAAACATTTATTGATATATCTTGCAGCGATCTATCGGTACTCCAATCCATCTGTGATTACCTGCAGCCATGTGCCGAGCCGGCCCCTGCGCCCATACCATTTTGCATGGGCTCGTTCATACAGCCACAAGAATCTTACTACTCCTACGTAGCATGGCAAGAGCGTGATAATAACTCTTACCAGCATCTCTGTTGCCTGACGAAATGTTTTATGTATCCTTCAACCAGTACAAAAATCACACGTTGCCACTCTGTTCTTCATTCAGAAACGAGGACTAAAACACACTGATCGAGAGGCGGTCACATGACCGAGAGCTATGCGGATCTCCAGAGAGAGGAAAGCGAACGCCCTTTTCGTGTCACCACGGCAAGCCTCTTGCGCGATCTTTCTATTTGTCATCTGTTCCTGTGCGTACGTTCTCCCCTTCGTTCCTTCACATCTATGCACCGGCAAAAGCAAGGGCTCTCGTGATGAGGGGCAGCGCGGCCATGGCCCCCCGTGGGATCGAGGTGGGTGCAGCCAAACCGATAGGGCTCACATGGGGAAGAAGCGCGCGGTGGACAGAGCTACTCGTAGCGGCTGCTGAAACGGGCCGTCTTTTAGCCTTCTAGGTCTTGGCGATGGCCGATCGATTTGGTTGTTCTGGAATACATGGCGCATAGATGCAGGCACGGGGGAGAATTTGGTAGGTACTCCGTACTCGTCCTCCTGTCCACTCCCGCGCGTTCTTTGGTGCCGAGTGGATGCTTCAGTGTCAGTGCGTAGATCATCATTCTTGGATGCAGGCTGCGATGCTAGTAGTAGATGCCCGGATTTACTGGAGAGAGTGTGCTCGCTTTGCCATGATTCCATTCATCGATGGTGACTTGATGCTGCAGCTTGTGATGATCGGAACACTCTATATTTTCTTTCAGGACAGAGCTAGTGTGATGTCTTTGCTCAGCCATGTAAACTTCACTGCAATTTGTGCGTGCACGAAACGGATGCCATGAATTGTTCGTAGATGGCGGCATCTTTTGTTTTCAATCCAGCGGAATTCATGTTACGTACCGCTATGTATATTGGTTTCTGGATAATCGAGTTCCTTCTCAAAGAAACATATGTTCAATCATCTAAAATATTTAGCTGATAATGTTAAAGTATAAATAAATTGCTCACTTTTTACTATCAATTTAAGTTTTAATTGATTGATGTATATAACTTAATACTCTCTCGTCTCAAATTATATATTATTCTAAGTTTTTTAAGTTTTATAAAATTGTAAGAAAGCGCGCTGAAATGGTAAGTAGACGGAAGGCAGAACAACATGGATATCCATGTACTCCATCCGGCATCTGCTCCGCTGATCTTTGCTGGTAAAAGCTTGATGCTTTGCGTTACCATAGGCCTTGCCGCCATGATCTGGAGCTGCACTCGTACGCCTAGCATTTTGTGCCGCTATTCCATTCCCTCGTCGTGCCCAGCGCCGCTCCGCACCAAAACTCCCCGATCCCCAGAGGCAGCGCGCGTCGTCGTCGCGTTCTCCCATAGCCCCGAGCGCGTGCATCAACAGTCGCGTGCTCGTGCTGCGCCCCCACCGCCGCGGCAGGGCCCACCGGCCTCCACCTCCTCCATTAACAACCTTGAGGACGCCAAAGCTGTCCGGCCCGCCGTCGCCAGTTCAGCGCACCACCTTCTCGCAGTTACAGTTATCACACTCCCCCCACCGCTTCTGTTCGCTTTTCGCTTTTTCACCTCACAGAGCAAGGGCGGCAGGAATCCAGCGCATGTGAGCGAATGTCCGGAGGCGAGCTGGTCGGTCGATGCTGAGGCTGTGAGGCACCGGGAGGATGGGTGAGGAAGCAGAGGCGGCGGAGGAAGCGCCGGTGGGGAGCCAAGAACCGGAGCTCGACGAGCAGGGCCGGCTCGCGGCGGCGCTGGAAGCAATCAGTTCGCTGGTCTCCGAGTCCCTCTCGGCCTCGCTCTTCCCGCTCAAGTGGCAGCGCATCAGGGA
>BCLH01001614.1:13275-27039 GCA_001602315.1 Zoysia pacifica | reverse complement strand
GGCGGCGGCGTCGTCGCGCCCGTCATCCGGGTCCTCGACGCGGGCGCCGCCGGGCCGGCCGCCAGGGAGCGGGCGGCGCGGGTGCTCTGCAGGCTGACCGAGAACACGGACAACGCGTGGGCCGTCGCCGCGCACGGCGGCGTCACGGCGTTGCTCAACGCCTGCACGGACCACCGCGGCGCGAGCGGTGAGTTAGTGTCCGCGGCGTGCCGGGTGCTGCGGAACCTCGCGGGCGTGGACGAGATCCGGAAGTACATGGTGGCGGACGCCGGCGCCGTTCCGGTGCTCGTGTCGCTCGCGCAGGGCGGCGCCGCGGACGAGGCGGCGCAAATCCAGGCCACGGAGCTCCTCGCCGCGATGGCCACCGGCGACAGCTCCGTCAGGCAGGCCTTGATCCAGGAAGGTGCGGTCGAGTCCCTCATCCGCGCGCTCGCGCCAAACTCCCCGCGCTCGTCCAAGGCGCGCGAGGTCGCGCTCCGCGCCATCGACGCGGTCTGCTTCCGGTCCCCCGGCGCCACGGACCGGCTCCTCGCCGCTGGGTTCCTCGACCGCGTGCTCTCCCTCCTCCGCAGCGGCGACAGCACGCTGCAGCACTGCGCGCTGAAGGCGGCGCACCGGCTGTGCCACGTGTCGGAGGAGACCAGGAAGGCGATGGGCGACGCCGGGCTCATGCCGGAGCTGTTGGGCGTCCTGGCCCACACCAAGTCCCCCGAGGCGCGCGAGATGGCCGCGGAGGCGCTGTGCGCCGTCGTGTCCGTGCACCGCAACCGGAAGCTCTTCGTCCAGGAGGACCGCGCCGTGGCGCAGGTGCTGCAGCTGCTGCCTCCTGACGAGGAGAAGCCCTCGCCGACGACGCGGTTCGTGCTGTCCACACTGATGCACCTCGCGGACAGCAGCTCCGGGCGGAGGAAGATCGTGTCCTCGGAACATTTCAGGTACAGCCGAAGAAAATTTGATACTTCACTTCGCTGCATTTCTCCATGATTTTACCAATATTAACAAAGCAATCGTTTTCGTTTTATTGCAATCGCAGGAATCTTGAGAAGCTTGCCGAGGCCAGCGTCCCCGACGCGAAACGGATCGTGAAGAAGCTCGGCGGGAGCAAGCTCAGGAGCATCCTCCACAGCATTTGGAGCCTGTAATGCTTGGAGACGACAAGCAAGAACTGTCACTTACCTGTAGCTAACACATACTACTCCTACTACTACTACCCCTATGTTCCTTTCATCTTCTGTTTTTACTGTGAAGGAATGAAAGAATGAATCACTCCAGTGCGTGGGAGTACGCGATGTTCTGATCTGAGAGGCTTTTCAAGTAGAACTCATCCGCATCTCCAACTTGTGTATATCACTCACATAACGAGTAACACAATTCCAATTTCCATTCGATATCGTTGCATCGGCTGATCAGCATCAGAAATCAGGCTTTTCGCTTTGGATCGGATGATTCAACCGGAACATACGTCCTTGAAACTCCTCCATGATCCAGGCAGCGTGGGTCATGTACAATGAATGGTGCGAAAACACTCTGTCGCCGGCCGCAGATCGATCCGAGCTTTTGCTGAGGGGCCGCCGCGCTGGCACCAGTTATGATCTCCGCAGTGCCTGTTCGGTAAACTGCCGGTACCTGGTTGCCGACGAGTCAGTTGCGAGATGGGCTGAATGAAGGAAGCTCTGGTCCGGTGCCTGCGATCCTGGCTGCCGTCGCCTTCCTTCTTCTACCTCCTCCGTGCCTCATCATGTGGATAGTTATTGCAGCAGAGCTGTGGATCGGTCGGTCGATCGAGCGGCTTCTCTGACTCATCAAATGAGAGAGATTGCGACGCCTGTCTGAGATCTGATTGTAGTATATGGTATAGGAGTACTGTAGCGCAACTGTTTGTCAGTCGGTACCGTGAGCGTTATGGTGGTGACTATGGTCAGAGCAGGATGACAACGAACTGTTCAAAGTCTTCATAATAATCCGGCAAATCCCCTATCGCCTGTCGAAGTGCATCTCATTAGCACGTCCGCTGAAATTCTTGCTCCCTGTCCCCCATCGAACGAGTCTGCCGAAGCGCTGTCATAGAAGTCCCATTTCAGACGAGACGGTTCAGCAGCCACCGTGACTCCCGCAACACGAGCCGATAAAACTGTTGAACAGCATCGTCGGCTCCGGTCCTGCTGTCAGCCTGTCACCGCACCGTTTGTTCATCAGAGTTTCAGACCAGCGCCAGTCAGTCAGTTTCCAGTCCTTCGACCGGCCGAGCTCGTTCCTTCCTCGGTCGCCCGTCAGGCCACCTGCCATTTCCAGCGTCCACTCCCTGGCGCCGGACCAGCAGTGAACGCTCCGAAAACGAGCGCGGAGAAAGCGATTCGTCCGCGCGTTCCTTCCCTCAGTCGCTTGGACTTTCGACGAGTCCCAACGCCGGCCGGCGAACAGGGCGAAAGTTCCTTGCGCCGCCAGCCTTGTCGCGGCATTGGCCCTCGCGACGGGCGTGGTGTCCCCAGGTCCAAGACTCCAAGGCTCGGCGACCGCGCACCTTTCTGCTGTCAGCCAGGACTTTTGTTTGTTTGCTTGGGGGACGAACGTCAATGCTGGAGCATGAAACTATGGAAGCTCATAGTTGGTGATGATAAAAGATGGTCCGGATCTCTGGAAGGCCGTGACACGATTGTTGAGTTAGCTTAGCTAATCCGTTATCCGCAGATTTGTTTATTAGGGTGTTGCTTTTCGTTCTTACACTGTGTTTAGTCTTTTTGGAGTTGACTACGGCTGTTGCAGTGGGTAGCGAGTGAACGTGGTCATCATATCCAGCAGAGTCTATCAAAAAGAAATAAGCATATTGTCGCCACAAAAAAAAAATCCCTCCTGTTGATAGTGAAAGAAAACGAATATTATTATTTACAAAAAGTATCAGCATCGCGTTTGTAGTCCAACGGTTAGGATAATTGCCTTCCAAGCAATAGACCCGGGTTCGACTCCCGGCAAACGCAACCTTTTTCGGTTCCAATACCTACCCAGCCCAAATGCCTCCAATTTGGTTGAAAATTTTAAATACGAAACTTGGGCCCCCAATCCTATTAAGTTATGATGATTTGCTTCGGTTTGCAACAGTAGCAGGCCGAGCCCTTCCATTTGAGTTGGGCCAGCTTTGGTTTGCCCTTTTGTTTCGTCTGGGCCAGCTGATCCTGCTGTTTCTCACAAATTCCAGGGGGGAATGCATAGCAGGCCGAATAATGGATATTTTGTTCCTTTTTTTTTAGAACACGTGTAGTCGATCATTCAGGTACTGCCATTATCTACTATACAAGCTATTCTTCCTGTCGACTGCAGCATAGCTTTACCGTCGGTCAACTCGCACTAGAAACGATACTGGCGGGGCCGACGTTACTTTACTTGATGCGCTGCGAAACAAGTCTGTTCATAGAAATCTGTTGATTCTGTTCATAGCTTGCAATTTGGATCCATCGACGCGAGCGAGGACGACTTCACCTCTTCACGCGACACCGATAGGCAACATACGCTCTGTAACGGTGGATATTTCGTTTTGGTGATGATTGCTGAATGCGACGGCGAGAAATGACAGTCTTGGTACCTGTTGACGAGGCAGCTGCTGTAATACATACCGCCGGCAGTGACCACGACTGACATTGAAACTACGTATCTGTATTCAAATACTTCCTTCTCTGGCCGTGAGTTATTGTCGGTTAGTTCATTTGTGAACTGGTCAGCGACAGTAAAACACTTGATCGGTGGAGTACGAAGAAAAAAATTCACAGGTCTTTTTTAAAAACCAAAAATGACAGGTCTTGAGAGGCGATTGACTGATGACGGTAGGAACGGAGTAAACTGCAAACGTCCATGCATCTCCCGGTGGCTTGGCCTAGCGGTGCCTACGTATGTGTGGCACCGGTACGATGCCCATGGACAGTGGTTGTAGTCTCTTCGCGGACGAAACAACAGCACAATTCTGATACTTCTGATTAGTTTTGCGGCCACTTGCCGGTGCTCTTGCTGTCCGGCGCGCCTACGCGAGCGGCCACAAACGTACGTCGCGCTTTCGACGTCGGATCGCAACGCGGGTGGTTTAAGCTGCGGCTTCTGTGAAGTTTTGTCTCGTTGTTCACGGAGTAGTCGCTTCTCAATTCCAGTACCGGGAGTATTTTTTAAGACTGTTACTACCACTGTCATTAGCAGAATATTTATGCTTTGATCAGGCGCATGCAGTGGCGTTTTATATTAAGCAGCTCCACAGTAGGCAGGCGTTTGTGCTGGATGAGATGAAAAAGCACGCGGCAATGGCGCCACATGCCGAGTGCAGTTCTCCGACCCCATCGCTTTGAATATTCTCTGTCCTTTGATGTGGACGCAAATGTGGACCGCGGTCTACTGCTCCAACGCGAAGACTTTCCAAACGAAGCTGCTTGTGCCTGTCCGGCCCCGCACCTCCCAAAACTGGTCCCAGTTTCCCCAATTGGTCAATGGCGCGTCACAAACTCACAATCGGCACGTTGATCTGGTTCGTCATATTGCCAGTGCCAGCCGACGTGCAGCTGATGCGACGGGACGAGTCGTATCCAAGCGACAGTAACCACAGGGAGTCGCAGCACTGGGCGACCTTCGGGTTGTTGACCTCAGCGTTGGACCCGTGTGCCGGCTCGCGTCGTCGCGGTGACGCATGCCGCCGACGCAGCCCTCGACCGATATCTCTCTCCCTCGATCGTTGACTGCAAATATCGCACGCCAGCCTTCGTTCCCATGTCCCGTCCCGCCGCAGCAAGCAAGAGGCGAAGGCCCGGGCCGACTGGCCTTTTTGTTCGACCTGCTGCGAGTTATACACAGTACTACTGCAACTGCCGCTGCTACAAATCATCGATCAGGAATTGAGCGACGCGGTTGCGGTTGCGTGTACTGTTCCCTGGACCAAGCTGTAGGTTTCCAAGTTGGGGCGCTAGCTGCCACATCGAGCGCCCTTGACCAAAACGTCATCATGAGCTCTTTTCCGATATCACAACCCGCTCGAGGCTCGAGCCAAGGACGGCGGCGACCGGCGTGTTTGGCAAGTAGTACTCTCCCATCGGAAACGATCGAACGGCAGCAGTAGAAACGGAAGACGTCGTTCTCGCGCTCGCTGGTGAATCAGTGGCGGAGCTAGAGATTATCGAAGGTGGTGCATCACTCGAATTTGGGTTGCTTGATCTTGTAGTTTTAGTGTTGTGGGTGTATGATAATGAGTTTTGAAGGTGCAAATATGTTGAATATACAGCTTATAGTTTTAAAATTTTCTAAACTTCTGGGTGCGGCTGCACCCACACTGAGCTATATAGCTCCGCCCATGTGGTGAATGGTGATCCTCCTCCTCCGCGACGTTGCACGGAGCGCCTTCCGGCCGACCTTCCGTCGACAGGTTGCCGACCGGCCAAACCGATCTCAGGCACACTGCTCGACCATGACGTGCGGCCCCCAGCTTCTGGTAGATGCATGGATCACGCGATCTCCGAGTCAACCTGGTTTTGATGGGCGAAGAATCAGCGGATCGGTGTTCAATTCTGAGCCGGCCGTGTGGTCATCTCTCATGTTGATTACTCCTATTACACATCAGCAGTACTAATACTTTTCCCGTTCCTCTTAAATCCAAGTCGGCTTTCAAATATAAATTTGTTATGTCAAAATGTTCATTATAGATAGTAAATTTTAAACCCTGGTGTCATATCTCTCGTGGCCGCCCCAGGATCATCATCCATAATCCATTGCCAAGGGCCAAGGCAAAGACCTCAACGGCCGTCCTCGCTGACTGGAGCCGACCAACCTATCCATCACAGCCCTCTGTATCCACGGCAGCAACAAGGTGAAGCAGAGCTTGGGACGTGGATCTGCTGACGTTCATTCCTGTGACGTTCAGTCACTGACGCGCAGATCTGATGCCATGTGTTATCGAGCTATACCTTGCCCTTGCAGGTGATTAACCTCCTTGCAGTGACCACTCACCAACGAAATACTAGTACGGTGTAAGGATGCGGTTTTGTCCAGCCATGCACATGATCGTTTTCTTCGATGCCTTTTACGGCCAGCAGCGCCAGATCAGCCGTAGCTGCCCCGGCAGGATTCCCCACGAATCCTAGGCTCATGACCCATCGCCGAGTCATCACCATGATCTCATTCCAGTCCATTCCACACTTAGCACCGTTCCAGCTGCTAGTTCTAATTAATCACCACGTGGTCATAACAAAATCTGCCTGTACTACTCCATAACACCAGCAAAACCCAACTGGATAATATCGACCACCGGCCATCCGGAGCGTGGACACGTCAGAACGGATGGCGATCCTCGCCTCGCCTCCACCGGAGGAGGAGGCGTTCACATGAACCGGAGACCCGCCGGGCGCGGCTGTTTCCAGGAAGACGGAGGAGCGGCCGGATACAGCGGGGTTTATCCACGGCCACAGTTAATAAGATTCTATTTGAAACGGAGAAAATTTTCTAATTTTTTTTCTTGTGAAATTTTTATAAAATCTTTTAAAATTTTTACGTTCCGCCCCGGGAACGAAAGGGGTTGGGCAGTTGGTGGCTGGATCTTTTGCGGTCCAACCCTCGGCATTTCGTGGCCCTTACACACGGAGTCCCCGACGGCGTCCTCGTGGCTATAAATTCTCGCCCGCCCCTGCCCCGTTTCAGCACTCAGCCACTCACCATTCGCCTCAGACGTCCTTGAACGGTTGAACCACTCACGAGAGCTTCGTTTGTTCAATCGAGAGAACTGTCGTCCTGCTTCTTGTTAGCGTAGCAGCGTAGGCGTTCCGTAAGATCTGTCTAGGCGGAGCCTGCGGTCTTGTTGAGAGGCGGAAGCTTGCGTTTGGTCGGCGCCATGGCCGGCGGCTCGGTGGTGAACGCCGGAGGGGGGAAGGACTACCCCGGCAAGCTCACCATGTTCGTGCTCCTCGCCTGCATCGTCGCCGCCACCGGCGGGCTCATCTTCGGATACGACATCGGTATCTCCGGTGAGTCGTCAATCATCAGTCATCACGCGCGGCTCCTCTTCGTTTCATTCCCAGTTCGCGCACAGCCTGTCCTGCGTTGTTTCTGCAGGCTGTTCGTGTTCACGGTCTATTTCATTTTTTCCACTAAAAAAACGGAGATCTGTTTCATTTTCGTGGTTGCCATTGGTGAGAGAGAGAGGTTAAAAATGTGTCTTTGTTTGTTTGCACCTGGCGTGCTCTGTTCTAGTGAATCAGGGAATTTCCTCGGGCACGGTTCACCTACCGTCTTGCCGAGCGAAAGAGACGATGCATGATTTTGAGCGTTTTTTACACGAACAAACAGACATGTTATATTCAGACCTCTATTTTATTTATTTCCTTTTCCCTGGTTCTTGCAAACCCAAGAAGAATCTTTCCATGTATCACCTGTTCGTTCTTGAAACCGGTTGTTCTTTAGTGAAAAAAATTATATGAAAACATTCCCTTGGGAGTCAAAAAACGCAAGACGCGAAAAAACTGATATGTTGTGCAATGCTGTGTTGGATCAGGTGGCGTGACATCGATGAACCCGTTCCTGATGAAGTTCTTCCCGTCGGTGTACCACAAGGAGCAGGAGGCGGAGAAGAACCAGAGCAACCAGTACTGCAAGTTCGACAGCCAGTTGCTGACCATGTTCACCTCCTCGCTGTACCTCGCGGCGCTCGTGGCGTCCTTCTTCGCCGCCACCGTCACGCGCGTGGCAGGGCGCAAGTGGTCGATGTTCGGTGGCGGCGTCACGTTCCTCGTCGGCGCGGCGCTCACCGGCGCCGCCGAGAACGTGCTGATGCTCATCTTCGGCCGCGTCCTCCTCGGCGTCGGCGTCGGGTTCGCCAACCAGTCCGTGCCCGTGTACCTGTCGGAGATGGCGCCCGCGAGGCTCCGCGGGATGCTCAACATCGGGTTCCAGCTCATGATCACCGTCGGCATCCTGTGCGCAAACCTGATCAACTACGGCACCGCCAAGATCAAGGGCGGGTGGGGCTGGCGCGTGAGCCTCGCGCTAGCGGCGGTGCCGGCGTCCATCATCGCCGTGGGCGCGCTGTTCCTCCCCGACACCCCCAACTCCCTCATCGACCGCGGCCACACCGAGTCCGCCAAGCGCATGCTCAAGCGCGTGCGCGGCACTGACGACGTCGAGGAGGAGTACAACGACCTGGTGACCGCCAGCGAGGAGTCCAAGCTCGTGGCCCACCCGTGGCGCAACATCCTGCAGCCCAAGTACCGGCCCCAGCTGACCATGGCCATCGCCATCCCCATGTTCCAGCAGCTGACTGGCATCAACGTCATCATGTTCTACGCGCCCGTGCTGTTCAAGACGCTCGGGTTCGCGAACGACGCGTCGCTCATGTCCGCCGTGATCACGGGGCTCGTGAACGTGTTCGCCACCTTCGTGTCTATCATGACGGTGGACCGCCTCGGCCGGCGGAAGCTGTTCCTGCAGGGCGGCGCACAGATGCTGGCCTGCCAGATCGTTGTGGGCAGCCTGATCGGCGCCAAGTTCGGGTTCTCCGGCGTGGCGGAGATCCCCAAGCTGTACGCCGCGATCGTCGTGCTCTTCATCTGCGCGTACGTCGCCGGGTTCGCGTGGTCGTGGGGGCCGCTGGGGTGGCTTGTGCCATCGGAGATCTTCCCGCTGGAGATCCGGTCGGCGGGGCAGAGCATCAACGTGTCCGTGAACATGCTGTGCACCTTCATCATCGCGCAGGCGTTCCTGCCGATGCTCTGCCGCTTCAAGTTCATCCTATTCTTCTTCTTCGGCGCCTGGGTGGTCATCATGACCGTCTTCATCGCGCTCTTTCTCCCGGAGACGAAGAACGTGCCCATCGAGGAGATGGTGCTCGTTTGGAAGTCGCACTGGTACTGGGGCCGGTTCATCCGCGACGAGGACGTGCACGTCGGCGCCGACGTCGAGATGCCCGCCGCCACCAACGGCAAGCTCTCCACGTAGCCGACTAGCTGTGCTGATGTCTGCTGATGGTGTTCGCAAATAATTATAGCCATATATAATTTGTTGGTCCGATTATTTTAGCTGGAAAATTCAGATGTTTAAGAAGGGCTCTGTCATTCTCTGCATTATAACTGTTGACTCACTATTTGGGATGGATGACTGGATAACCACGAACAGTCAACTAGTCTTTCAAATTTGTCTTATATATTTTCCGATTCTTTTCACTTTGTGCCGGATACTCGTTGTGGGGCATACTTTGGACCAAATATGAATATGAAAGGAAGTTGAGGAACTCTGTCTGTCTCACATGTGAATGGTCTCTTGGTGACTTCCTTATTTGGAGAAGGGATTCTTTGTAACTGAGTGTAGTATTTTCTTTAATACCTGTAAAGTTTACAAAACCAATGAAAACTAACCGGTTTTCACTGTTTTCGGTGAAATCGGTCCGCCTCGATTTCACCGATTAATCATTTTTAGTTTAATAAATTTTAAAAAATTGAATATCAGAAAATCGGTTAAACTGGTCGGTAAATCAGTCAAATCGAACGATTTTTTTTAAAATTTTTTTTTTCAATTTATCTGATTTTCACGATTTACTGTGGCGACTTATTTTCGTAAAATTGGTCAAACCGCCTAGCCGCGGCGGCTCAACCCGAATACCTGTGACTTTTTTGCTGACGATGAGATCCTCACCAGCTGCAGCGATTGTTTAGTTTCAGAAGAAGCAACGCAACAATAATATTGGCGTTTATGATTAGCTGGAAAACAGCGAAAAAGTTTGGTCATTTCATAGTCTTTTTTCCCTTGGACTGCTTTGTAATGCAAAATTTCAAAGGAAAAAAATTCAATTTCATAACAATGTCACCAACGTTTTGTCACAACAGTACAAGATAGTGACTATTTAGGGGCGTTCCCATAAGACCATTTTAATAGACAAATTTTATGGTACACTCAAATAAATATAAACCGTCTATTTACATAGATCTCGATGATTAAATGATCTTTTATTTTTTAAGAGATAAAAGTTCTATCATAATTATTAATTATTATAATATTTAATTTGAAAAAAATCAATAAATTATAAAAAGTGATGCAATAAGTTATAGAAAGTGATACATACAACAGTTTTAGAAATTAAATTTTATGTTTTTTTTTATTTTCTCTTTCAAAATTCAGTAGATCAGATTAAATTAGTGGGCTCACTTTCTAAGAAGGTAAAAGAATATGAGTTGCTCTACCTTAACATGTCCCTTTTAATTTCCCCAAAATAATACTCCCTAGATGGTTTTGATCAGGCAAATCACATCAGCTTCGCCGCGCATGCACACCAGGAACTTATCTGGTCCAAACGTGGTCACCCACGACGAGACGAAGCTCTGTAAACTTGGCAACGCGAAGAATCTCGCAGGGCGAAGATCACGATGATCGCCCCGCAACTTGGCTCATAGGAGTATCTTTTCTTTTAAAACTTTCAACTCACGTGGAGCCTGGCGTTTCTCCGCTGGTACGATCGACGTCGTACAAAAGTTTTCCAGACAGGTAAGAAAGGACGATGATCAGATCGTCATCTAGAACGACGATACTGATTCGCAGGACGTGCTTGAACCGCTTAATCACCATCCTTGTGACGCGACGCAGCTTAGACGGGACAGGATAACGATGCAGTCCGCGTCGACATGATCACCGTCGCCGACCGGACGGCCAGCTCCCAGGGTGCCGCGCTCCCGCGGCAAGCTGACCCGTGGCAGTGTGGTGCGCGGAAGCGTTATCCAGTATGCATGGGGATGAGATGGGAACGGCAACTACGGAGTTCTGGCCTTTTCCGTGGCTGGTGGACTGGAAAGCTGTCTACCTTTCTTCTAGAAGAACTTCTGCCAGCTTCCGATTGTGCAGAGGGATTGTATTTTTTAAGTGCATTGTAATCTAAGGCACATGATTTATGCTTATAATTTATTTTTTTATCGACTTAATCACAGCATAGACCAGTAATCGAGCAGTAGCAGTAGCGGTAAATATGCAAAGGTATTTTGAACCATTTCCTGTAAGCTACTGTTTTAAAAAGCGCCGACTGGACTCATTTTAGCCCACAAACAAAAAGGCATTCCTAGCTCTGCATCTTATCCACTAAGAGCGGCAGCTAGCAGTCCGGCTGCCACCCATCACGCACAGAATCAGGAACAAGAAGCGCGTGTTAGGATTAATTCAAAAGCAAAGCGGATCCTCCATTCCGACCACGAAGCATCGCGAGATCAGCCAGAGGACTCCATCATCCACGCGGTGAGCAGGCTCGTGACGACTTGGAAATGGAAATCGTCTTATCCTTAATGATCCAAGGCAGATTCGCCGCCGCCAACTTCGCTCACGTGTGTTGGGGATCGAGGAAAGCGAGCGGCCAGAGGGCTCCCATGAATCAAAAGCGAAGGTCGAAGCCATTACGCCCCGAAAGTGGCCGGTGGTCGACGGCCAATCTCCAGACCCAGCCTAAGTAGCTCGCACCTCGGCCTCGCATGACTGTTCCGACTTCACGAGCTCCGCGTGCACCGGGAAAGCGAATGGAAAGGCCAGTGGTTGGTGGCTGGTTGCTGCGGATTATGCGGTGTGATCCGGATAAATTTGTGGATAAACCTCCTATTCTCTCTCTTACTTGCCCGGCGGACGTGGAGCTCACAGCTGCCACAGGTTCCGGTGGCGAAAGGCTTGCGGTTAGTCTGAAGCTCGATCGGTGAGGCGCGCCTCCCCGCCGCGTTTCTGGAGGTGGGCGTAGAAGTCAAGCACCTGATGACGCAGCCCGCACCGGGCGCCGGGCTTTCTCGGCGCCGGCGTGGCCGGCCCGGTCAGCGCGCGGGCACGGGTTGGGCGACGCGGACGATAGGATCGTTTGACTTGCCTGGCAGGGGAGTCAGTGCACGACGAGCACAATGGTGGAAGTGGAAGTGGATAGGGGACGTGCTGCCCAGTTTCCATCTCCACGGCTCGTAGATCGGCGAGCGTCGGCTGCGGCGACTGCCGCTTGGTTAGTCAGACAGAGCTAGCGCGCGTCTGTGTCCCCATGGACCACAATTTACGAGCCAACAGGCCCGTGCAGCCTTCCGGAGGATTGGACGTATCGGGTCCGGCACGCTCCTTTCAGTTGGGCTTCATGGGCTTCACTGAACACTTCAAACAGGCTGGAGTACCTACGTGTTAGTATCTGGGCTTCTTTTATTTGGGCTCGTTTTGTGACCCATTTAAGTGCTCCGAATCCATGCGTCTCTGTGCGCACCAGCCCAGAGAATACTTAATTGCAGAAAAAATATTTTGAGTACCGCGTTTTCCTTATGAAATTAAATTGATTTTTGTAAAATTCTGTACAATTTCTATGAAAATTCAGCGCTTTAAAGAGCTTAGGTAAGCACATACTTGTACCCTACAGACATCATAATCTGTTGTTTCCCGACCACCATAAACAGGACTGGTTTATTTCTATGGACGGACATAGTACAACAGGATGAGATGTTAATCGTCAAAGTACACAGAGCAATGTAACTCGACCAAGAACAGAGTGTCCATTCCATCGTCCTGAAAATAAAGGAAGAACAATGAAGGGAAATTAACATGCTGGTTCTCGTGCGCTCACCCCCTTCCAGTCTGAGTCCCAGAACCACACGCCTCACTACAATACATATGATTATATGAATAACGAAACTACATACAAAGAATATCACACACGCGCACCCTCCCCAATCGATCGAGCACGCGCGATCACACGTTGTTCGGCAGGTCGAAGTGCTGGACGCCGAGCACCTGGAGCGCGGCGTTCTGGACGAAGACGACGAGCCCGCACTTGGTGGCGCGGAACCCGTCCCAGAGCGGGAACTGCACGGTCCCGGACACGGTCTTCTTCACGGACGCGCCCTCGCGCACCGCCGCCACCTTCTCCAGCCGCCGCACCACGTGGTCGTTCAGCAGCGACTTGCCCTTGTTCTCGCCGCGCCCGCAGTCCGTCACCAGACCGCTCTCGTACAGCGCCACCAGCACGCTCGCGCCGCCAGCGCCCTCCACCTTGCTGCGCAGGGTGCCCGTGACGGACGCCTGCAGCGTCGTCGGGTTCGGCCGCTGGAACGTCACCTGCAAGGGAGTGGGGTTGTTTCAAGCGTACGTTATAACTACTGATCTGCCTGACAGTGACACCCCGCCTACACGCATGGTTAAGCCGTTGGCGTTGTTAAGCTTAAAACTGCAAGCAATGATCAGGGCCTGAATGAAGTACACAGGTGGACATCGTACGAATCTACTACTACTTGTCCGATTGATCAAATGTTGTGGTAGATCTGGATAATTTGATTCGTATGATCCAGATGAGTACAGTAGTGGCAGATCAATTAGTTACTCGATCTAGATCCTGCTTACTAAGTCTGCACGACGCTAGAATAAATATTCAAGCAGCTGATGCCATGTACAAGACGATCAGGACGCACGTACCTTCATGGCCGGCGCGGGGTACCTCGGCGCGTCGCGGACGGCCTGCGCGAGCTTGTCCTGCTCGGTGCCGACGCAGTGCGCGCGGCCCTGCACGACGACCTGCGGCGTGAAGAGCGTGTCGAGGCGGAGCGCCTCGACGTATGCCTTCTGGCGCACGGTCCACTTGCTGGACGCGAAGGGGTCCTTCCAGCCGCGGTAGTCCCAGTAGTCGACGTGGAAGCCGAGCACGACCACCGCGCCGGCGCCGGAGTCCTGCGCCAGCCGTGCGGCCACGGCGTCCGCCTCGGGCGACGCGCCGCACCCCTGCGACGAGAACAGCTCCACCAGCACCGGGCCCGGCGGTGCCGCCTGCTGTTC
>BCLH01001614.1:0-13270 GCA_001602315.1 Zoysia pacifica | reverse complement strand
GCCGACGCCGTCGCGGCGCCCGCGCCCCGGCGGCCGAAGCACGACAGCAGACGCGGAGCCATTGTGAGGTAAGCGAGTAGGTGTTGGTTCCTGCTCCTGCCAGGCGAGCGAGGTTGGGCTGGTGGTGCAGCTTGCTAGCTTGTTAGTGGTTGGCAGCGTAGTGGTGGAGAGAACAATATGAATGAAGCGATCGAGGTAAGTAGGTCGAGACGATGGCTGATTGGGGAGCGGTTGCGTCGGGTTGGGTGGGTGGAAGAGGAAAGCTAGGCGAGCAGGAACGTGGCGGTGGCGACGGCAGCCGGACACCACGACGCACCACCAGCCTGGGGCCAGGACAGCACCGCAACTTCCACCTTGACCGGCCTTTCTCCCTTTGCATTTCTTTATTCCATCTTCAGTAGTGCGATCTGCGTCTCTACCCACAGCTCGCGTTGATCGATCAAACACGAGCGCCAGTAATTCTGCGCGCGAGCACCGCTACTGCGATCAACCGAACGGAACGGAACGGGGAAGAGCTTGCTCGGTCGGTCGCTTTCGCCTTTCCGCGACGGATTCGTTCCTTCGCCCGGTGTGTTTTGTGGGGACGAGCAAGCGAGCGAGCGAGCGCCGCCGCCGACAGGGATCCGGGCACGCGCGCGCGCACGCACACATGGACCGGCATGATTGGGGTTTTTTTATGGGACACAAACAACCAGACCACGTTGCTTCTTGACGTGTTCATCATGTCACCTTGCGTGCCAGACTACTACTACTACTACCGCTGACGAGCGCTGCTTTCAGGTCGCTTTGGGGATTTACTTGTTGGCGGACTCGCTCACAGGAATACTCGTATTATCGAGCTGCGCGGTGGCTATCTCGGTGAATTCGCACCAGTGACCGTTCAGTGTCGTCACGTTGGTAGGGGGCCATGGAGGCTCGATCTGGATGATCGGATTCACATGTCGGTGGTGACTGATGAGTGCGGCCGGGCAGCGGCTGGCACATGGACGTCCTACCTGATCACCGTCGGTGTACTGAACCTTGAGTACCGCTACTAGCAGGTCGGCCGTCATAGAACCTTCAACTGGACTGGACAGTGGACTGTACTGTACCGACAGCGGATATGTTGCCTGAAGGAGCGTTTGAATGTATACATGTAAACTGGTTCTAAAAAAAACGTACAGGTAAACTGGGCCTGGGCCTACGGGTACGGGCTCATTGGGCCATCAAAATTTTTTAGCCTGCAAGAGCCTCTTTCCAGCGAATCCAGGTGGACGTCTGCGTAATTGTTGGGCTTGCTCGGAACCGGGGCACAGGCCAGGAGCAGGGTTAATTCTTTGTCATCCATGGAAGAAAGTTTGAGTTTTTTATTAGCCATCTATTTTAACTTTTGTTTTTTAGTGACCACTATAATCACTTTTATCTAAAATGCCTTTACATGTTGCATGTCAAACATAAATTGTGAGCACTGTAATTTCTTTAATAATTTTATTTCGATTTCTTTAATAATTTTTTCTCATTCAGTAATTTTGTATCAATTCCTCGAGTAATTTTATTTTAATTCCTTCACTAATTTTATTTCAGTTTTATTCACTAATTTTATTTCAATTATTTCATAATTTTTTTGTTACCTCAATAATTATATCTCATTCAGTAATTTTTGTTTCGGTTCATCTGGTAATTTTTAAGATTTATTCTGTTAACGAAACCGAAATGAAATTACATACTGAAACAAAATTATTAAAGGAATTAAAACATAATTACTCGAGGAATTGATACAAAATTACTAAATGAGAAAAATTACTAAAAAAATCAAAACAAAATTATTGAAAAAATTACGGTGCTCACAATTTAAGTTTGATTTGCAACATGTAAAGGCATTTTAGAAGAAAAAAAAATAACCATAGTGGTCACTAAGGAACAAAAGTTAAAAATAAATGGCTAATAAGGAAATTCAAACTTTGCAATGGCTAATAAAGACTCCAAACGTTTTTGAATGGCTATTAAAGAATTAGCCCTTGTTTGTTCATCATCTGCTTCAGTTGATGGAGTTCATAAAGTTATTATAGAATCCCATTCAGGGATCCATGCCTCTGTAAATTTGTTGTTTACTAGAAATTCAATTAATTAGGCTAAAAATTCAGTTAATCCATATTTATACATTGTAGTTTCAAAACCATAAGGTGGTTCACAGACCATAGACATGGACACCATTAATGTTATATTGCAAACCTGTAGATTTTGTTTATTGAATTTAGCTGGAAGGCTGAAGAAGAAAGCATAGTTTTTGCATGGTCTTTTTTCTACTGGATTCTTTTGTGTGTATAGAACAGTGATATGTAGTACTTGCAAAACTGAAAAGAACATATAATGAGAACGGTACCCTTGCATATTTATGTACATGGCGGGGATCACATCATAATTTGTGCGGAACACGGTATGTGACTTAAAAAACAAAATGAGCTACTAACCACCCACATTTATATGCAATCTGGTAACCTCTGCTTTTTTTTTTTTTTCCAAAGGCCACTGGCTCTGGATTCTAGGAGTAAGGCCTTCGAACTGCTGGGATTGAGAGACGAGGCAGCTGACTCATCATCGCCTCTTCCTCCTCCCCTGACCATCAGGTAGAGCCAGCAATTTGTTGCCTTGTTCGTTGGATTTCTGAATTATCTCCTGCTCTCTGTTTTGCCATCCATAAATACTCATGATCCACAGTGTAGTAAAATTGTTTCTTTTTGCTTTGTTGAATCTGGGGATTCAGGGGTCATGCTCATTGATTGACATTCAAGTGGTGATCATGTCTTCAGGAATGTGCCTGCCAGGATCAACTGGTGAGCTCAAGTTCCATAAAATTGGTGCGTCGTGCTTTTATGTCAAATTGTCTTGACTGTATTGGAACGGGTTTTGTGTCAAGTTGTCTTGCATATAGCGGAGCACATACATTGTACTATATGTGCTAATAAGCTGTATTGAATAATTCTAATGTATATAGTTAATCATTGTGGTATTGCACCAAATTGTCTTTCTTAAAGGATTAAATTTTAAATTATCATCAACAATTGCTCCCTTTATACTAACAATTCAGGTCATTTTGGACAACGACACGATCTCCAAAGCATAATTTTGACTTTAATTTGTTCTAAAAATATTTATCAAAAACTGACATATATATGCTTTTATGAAAGCGCTTTTTTTGGCAAATCTATTCATATAATTTTCATATTTCTAAACTTAACAATTTAAAAGTTATTTGTAATTTATATTTCTAATGCTTGACTAAAACAAAGTCCAAAACGACTTGAATTACGAGTATAGAGGGAGTACACATTTAAAGTAATATAGACAAGTGAAGCATGGCATTGTGTTTTTCTATTCACTAATGCATGAACTTTTGCTGTAGCTTGACTCAAGATGTTGATTGATACTTTACCAATTATATTTCTTAGATTTACTTTTGCTATAGCAGTGCATCGTAGTGGAGTTGTCTCACGTTGTTTTGTCTATATGGAGGTAGAATATGTCACCTTGTCTTACCTGTATTCGATGGGGATTACATCATATTGCCTTGTCCGTAGCGTAGTACAGGCAATCAGACTAGTTTTTTTAATTAAATGTATAAAACTAGGATTCTATTTTTGAAAACAAAAAATAGTAACTCAATCGTCTTCTAGATCGACCAGCGACGTACGGAGTAGTGTTTTTTGTAAGCAATATTTATATCCCGACATTTCTTTAATTCCTAAAGTGGTGCTGCCCTATGCTGCAATTAAGGATGTAAGTCAATTAAGGATGTAAGTTTTATGTTTTCTGGGTCAGTGGATCGGCTCACAACTTCTTAAATTAAACTAACTCCCCCTCTATCTTGTATTGTTAGTATGATAATATTAATTCTAAAATGAACTAGAGACTTTGACCCATAAATACCAATTGCGTACCATTTGCATCCTTAGATATGCATCATCAACTTAGATCACAAGTTTAAGGTAAACTGAGCAACAATTGGGACAATATACATCTATCTAAGTTAGGACGTTAAGACAATTTGTTGTAGTGCTGGTTAACGCATAGAATATGTACACAAAGCAATGGCAGCACCTATAAAGAATGATGGTGCAACTGGATATGAGAGCAGCTGATGGTAGGATTTACCATCTCATGAGCGCCTTCAGATTCTATGGCTGTGTTCATTTGACATTTTAACAGCTGCCTACGGCTGTGGTTGCAGCTCAAATGCTTCTTGAATCTTCACTGCTATAGTTGAAAAAGCTAAACAGCCGTAGCCATTAAAATCACATAGGAACGCAGCCTATTTGCCTAAAACAAAAGAATAGTCTATGTTGCATAATTATAAGTATTGTTGTCTTCACTATTATATTTATCAAGTAATGTTATTTTGTGAAAAGATGGTAAGTAATGTTAATTATTATGAAAACTAAAGCATCCAGACATTATTTTTTTTATTTGGGTTATGCAAATTAGTTTCAGCCATTACAATAACTTCAAAATTTCACATAGTGATAAAAACATAGTAGCATCTGGTAAAGCATTGTTTCATATAACAGTGTGTTGTGCTAGTTAGCAGGAACAAAAGATGTGCAGTTCCTTAAAAAGAGGGCACTAGTATATTAAGAAACATAATAGCAAATACTATACAACTAGATCTGAAAATAGAGATATTAAAGCTATTATCCCTTGTATTCTCGCTGAGGTTCTTAGATACAAAATTCATATGTATCATTCCAATTTTTGTATATATTTTTAAAGCAGAGCGGAATTTTATATATGAAATGCTAAGAAACAAACATGAAAGACCATACTGTGGTTATTCAGCAACTAAAAAAATTCGATTCACATTCTAAAAATAAGATACCATTCGAATAGAATAGAGAACATTCGCAAACAAACAAATATATTTGAAGGCAATCGTAATCAAACTCGTTTGTTGCGTACACACGTCTAACGAGGAACTGGAAACCAAACGATTCAAAGAACATTTAGCAGCTAAAGTCTTTGACTGAATGCATCAAACCAGTAGCCTCCATGTCCTAATTTCAAATCCACAAGTAACCCATTCTCCCAAGTCCACAAATGTCGTCAAAATCTCTCAAAAAAGTGTCGAAAACAGAAAAAACTTTAGAATCAAAAGAGTGGCACGCTACGTGGCAACTTCGAAGTGGCTGATGAACCGGCGTAGACCTACTTGGATAAGAAAGATCCCATCCCTCCAATCCCAGGAGAACATTAGCCTTTCCTCCCGCTAGCCCCTTACATTTACCATTTTGCCCTCACCGGCGGCGCCGACCACCCGCCTCCGTGTCCGGCAAAATAACCGAAGCGAGGCACGAGGAATCACCCCATGGCGGCTATATCGTCGCTTCCCTTCGCGGCGCTGCGGGGAGCCGCCGACTGGAAGCCGTCGACGGCGGTGTCAGTCTCCGGCGTCGTCGTACTAAGCGTGAGGGCTCGGCGAGCCTCGCGCACGGTGGTGCGCTGCGTCGCAACGGCGGGCGGTTAGCTCTCTCTACCTATCTTGTTCGCCGCACGGAAAGGCGAGCTTATTTGAAGTAGCCGGGGCATTAGCTGCACAGCCATCTCAAAGGAGCGAATCCCCCATACCCATGTCGGATTCTCAGCTTCCCGAATCTCTCTTACAAATGTGTGATTTGGAGAATTGCTGGCAGTACTGCTTTCTCCCGCCAAAGAACCATATATCGAGTTCTTCTCGTGCTCCCCTCAACTGAGCTACTGGACTGAAGCGACCTTTTATTTGCGCTTAACTGAAGCATGCTTGGATGAATTGCTCCAAATAGTGTCGTTATGGGAAATCTTTCTTTTCTGTTAGCTATCAAATCCAAATATTTCGGTGACTCTATTGAGCTCGGCAAGGATTTGTTCACTTTGTCGTACTCTGCTAATCAAATCTATCCAACCTTACCTGGTTCAGTTGAGTTCTTTCAATATTTGCCTGTACTAGATAGCAGATGCAGTAATTTTCTGAAGTGAACTCTTGAAAGGAAAAAACTTATTTTGTTGACTGAATTTTAGTCAGGATCGTAGTTCCACTTTGCTATGCTATTGCTCAGAAAATGCTCTAACACATTGTGCCGAGTCTGGATGAGTAAAATTTTATACAAAAAGGGACTGATGTTAATCTTGCAGTTTTCTTCAGTCCACTGCATATTGAGCTAATTTTAACTTAATCTACCTAGAACATATGTTTTTTTTTCTTTGTTATTTATAGGACAGTTACCCATCCCTGCTTACTAGTGTTGCTTGTTGTTGTCCTATTCTGGATCGTTTGGTCATTTCTTGAACATGTTTCTCTGCTCATCACCTTCACATGCTATTTGATTACAAGTGGGAATAAATTCAAATACTTAAGAACCATAGACGTGAACTGGCGAACAGTTTTTTTCAGCCATATCGCTCCACCAATTATCTCATGTATTTTTGTTTCTCATCCTTCTTGTGATTTTATTGTGCCTACATTGAAATGATATGTCAAGCAGTCGCTACTAGATCATTGTACATCCAGTATGTTCTTGACATGCAACATCTTGCTTTATGTGCATAACATAGAAAATTATTGGTACAACCTTTTCATCTATCTTGAATCTTGTACAGATGTTCCACCTACTGTCGCAGAAACAAAGATGAACTTTCTCAAGTCTTACAAACGCCCAATCCCAAGCATTTACAGTACAGTCCTACAAGAACTTTTGGTGCAGCAACATCTAATGAGATATAAAAGAACCTATAGATATGATCCTGTGTTTGCTCTTGGCTTTGTCACCGTCTATGATCAACTCATGGAAGGGTATTCAAGCGATGAGGATAAGGATGCCATCTTCAAGGCATATATAACAGCGTTAAATGAGGACCCTGAGCAGTACAGGTGCTTTTCATAACTCACACCCCTGCTTTTTATAAATCACTTACGCTTGGACACCGTAAATTTTCAATTACTTTTCCAACATCTTTTGGTCTAAGTGTGAAAAAGCATATTACACCTCAACTTTTGAATATCATACTAGATTTTTCTTAGAAAGATGGTATGTCAAATCTTATGGGCTTTGCATTTGTTGAATTTCCCAGGTATACTAGTAATCAAATCAACTATGCATACTTTGTGTTTTGGGGTTACTAGTTGCTCTTCTTTCTTCTCTACTTGGCATTGATAAAAGCTTGTGTGTTTTTGGGTTACTAGTTTGCTTTATTTGGCTCTTTTTGGAGCTATCATGTTAAGTGTTCTTTGTGCCCTCTGCCCAGAGCTGATGCGCAAAAGATGGAAGAATGGGCACGTTCCCAGAATGGTAGTTCATTAGTTGATTTTTCTTCAAGAGATGGTGAAATAGAGGGCATTCTAAAAGACATATCAGAAAGGGCGAAGGGCAAAGGAAACTTCAGCTACAGCCGGTTCTTTGCAGTTGGCTTGTTTCGCTTGCTTGAGCTTTCTAATGCGACAGAGCCAACGGTACTAGATAAGGTTGGGTTTTCCATTATTATTAAACTTTCTTGCCATCTTGTGTGTTCCCTGTATTTGCTATTTTCTTCCAGATTACATTTCCCTTTTTCCTTAATAACAAGAAAAACTATCATGGATCTGCTGGGGTTGATTTGAATCTAATATTTGTTCTTTTGAGAAAGTAAAGAATTATTTTTGGATTCATTAACAAGATCTTACTTCTTTGTGTAGCTTGTGCCTTGTGCTGTTCTGCTGTACTGGTTTTCCTAGATGAGTTATTTGGGCTGCTTAAGTGTTATTCTTTCCAGGGCTGTGGTAGCAAATACGTTAGCCATTATGGCATGCCATTATTGAAGTTAGTAACTGTTCCTAAATTTTTATGTTCCCTACCAAATTAGAGTGATGTTTTCTTCTTCAGAGTATTGTTTAACCCTGCCATGCCATAGGTATAATTTTGTGCCTTCTACACTGCAGAAGGTTTGCCTTGTAAATGACACTTTTCTAAGTGTATTCATAATGTTTTTAGTTGGTGCTTGGGCACGGCAGACTGTCATTTCTAGCAGTTATTATTGAGTTTGTCACATATTCCAGTTTACCTTTCGCTATTTCTTTCTGTCTGGTTTGTTGTATCTGTCTTTGGACAACTAGATGCTACTCTCTCCAGTCAGGCCAGAACCTCGTGTATATCCTACCAGGGGTAGTACCATGTGTTGGGTTTGGCTTGTGTAATTGTGTATCTTACCAGAGGGAGTACCGCATGTCAGTTTTTGTTTGTTTAATTATTCCTGTGCGGCTGCGCCGCTCAATATAAACTTCAACTTATGACGTATGCTATGATACGTAAAAGTGTGGATATCCTGAAACATCCTGATTCGTGTGTTCTGTGTACAATGGACATTTAAGAAAAGCATTTAAGATATTAGGATGTTCTTGGTAATAATCTAAGAATGAAATGCACTCTTTTATTGGTATGTGCTAATATCACCAACAGGGACTGACTTATTTTCTTAACAGCTTTGTGCTGCTCTAAACATCAATAAAAGAAGTGTGGATAGGGACCTTGATGTTTACCGGAACATACTCTCAAAATTGGTTCAAGCTAAGGAACTTCTCAAGGAATTTGTGGCTAGGTAATCATTTCTTCTGTCAGTCCTTTTCGCTGTCTTACCTTCTTTTTACTATTTAAATCAGACTTACTTGTTCAGTGAATGATGATCTAGTACAATATATGACGTTTTTCGTTTTTAAGGCCGTACTAAAATTCTTATTGATCATAACCTGTTTTCTTGAAGTTTATCCCTTTATGCTCTTGGACACTTCTTTCTTTGTTTTTTTTTTTTTGGAAGGACTGCCAACTGCTTGATTTCTATCTCCCTCTACACTGTCTTCTTTCCCACTTTATGCTGCATTGATTTGCTTATTCCAATGAGTCTAATTTGCCTAACTCAAACTATATTGGCAGGGAAAAGAAGAAAAGAGAAGAAAGATCAGAAATTCCAAAGCCAAATGAAGCTGTCACGAAATTTGACGGAAACCTTTATTCCATAAGGCATTAATTCTGCTGTTTGCAGTTAAGAGCTTCCCCCAGATAACAGAGTTGACATTACATCCAGGCTGAGTCGAGAAACTGTATTGATGTCCCTCCTTTTGGAACATATTTTGTTGCTCATCTTGTGGGCTAGTATTCTGCCAGGATCCAGATTGTTCTTACTATTGAGGCTCCCTTTGAAGTGCGGGAACCTTTTGGTGTGGGAATTGAATTGTTTCTAGTCACATTCCTGCTTTCCAAACAGGCCCTGAAGATCATACTCCTATCTTGTAATTTCCTCGTCTCTGTATTTAAATATATCTTTACTTCTTTGACAATATATGAAGAGCTATGTTGGGAAGATCAATGTTTCTCATAATTCACCCCCTTTTTCTTTTTTTGCTGGTAATGTGTTGAGAAACCAAAGTCAATGAACAGTAATTATTGTATCTGACCTTTGATTCCCCTCTCCTTTTTTAATGGGAATTTTACCTATTTCCATGGCCTGGAAAACGAAAGATAAGGTAGAAGGATCAGGAAAGGCCATTATGTGCTAGATCCAAGTGTGCGAAACATTGTTAGCCAATTTTACATTTTAACAATGATTCTTGTGTTTCCTAACTGATAAAGGAATGGCGACATGATTCAACATCAATCAGCAACATGAAAGTGTTGCGCTACCGAAATTCAAACTATCTTATTTTTTATTTAATGCACCAAAATAACCAGTTTGAGCAAGACTGGATATGAATTCGGTATATTTTCCACAGGGCTCAACATTTTACGATATTCCTAGCAAATAAAATTTAGCTTTACCGAAGATATCAAATTAACTGATTTAGGGACAGTTATAGGAGTGTAAAGCAGCTTTTCAAGCATCGGTGGCAAAGTCATAAATTGGCCGAGATTATTTCACCCGAAATTCCCCATGCTCACTTACCAGCGGCTCCGATACCACAAATCTGAAGAAAATCCAGAGCCATTTTCCAATCATCAGCAGCCACGTGTGCCGACGGTCTTCGCGAGCTCGCCGTCCATTGGACCATCCAGATAAGACTTGGATAAGGCAGGGCCCATCGTGTCCGTCAAATAGATCACATATTCGCCACGGCCGTCCGATCTGCCACGCATGAGATAACATCTGACAAACTGTTATAAGCATCCAGCTCGTGACGAGCCCCCGCCACACACCACCACCGGAGACCGAAGGAGAGGGAACGACCATGACGACATCGGTGGCAGCCGCCGCGAGCACATTCCTCGGGACCCGCCTGACGGACCCGGCGCCCCAGAACGGGCGCATCGTGGTGCGGTTCGGGTTCGGCGGCAAGAAGCAGGTGGCCCCGAAGAAGGCGGCGAAGACGACGTCGTCCGGCTCCGACCGGCCGTTGTGGTTCCCCGGCGCGGTGGCGCCGGACTACCTCGACGGGTCTTATGTCGGCGACTACGGTTTCGACCCGTTCGGTCTCGGGAAGCCCGTGGAGTACCTGCAGTTCGATCTGGACTCGCTGGACCAGAACTTGGCCAAGAACATGGCCGGCGAGATCATCGGCACCCGGTTCGAGAGCTCTGACGTGAAGTCCACCCCGCTCCAGCCCTACAGCGAGGTGTTCGGCCTCCAGCGATTCCGCGAGTGCGAGCTCATCCACGGCCGCTGGGCCATGCTCGCCACCCTCGGCGCCCTCTCCGTCGAGTGGCTCACCGGCGTCACCTGGCAGGACGCTGGCAAGGTACGTACTTCGTCATCGTGAATGTTCATTTCATTTGCACGCATCACCGGTCGTGCAGGCTGCTCCATCTCGACGAATGGTGAATATTAAAACTAAAACCTGTGTGAATAACTGAATGTGGTGATGACATTGACATGACAGGTTGAGTTGGTGGACGGGTCGTCCTACCTGGGCCAGCCGCTGCCGTTCTCCATCTCGACGCTCATCTGGATCGAGGTGCTGGTGATCGGGTACATCGAGTTCCAGCGCAACGCCGAGCTGGACCCGGAGAAGAGGCTGTACCCCGGCGGGTCCTTCTTCGACCCGCTCGGCCTGGCGTCCGACCCGGAGAAGAAGGAGCGGCTGCAGCTGGCGGAGATCAAGCACGCCCGCCTCGCCATGGTCGCCTTCCTCGGCTTCGCCGTGCAGGCCGCCGCCACCGGCAAGGGGCCGCTCAACAACTGGGCCACCCACCTGAGCGACCCGCTCCACACCACCATCTTCGACACCTTCTCCGGATCCTCTTAAGGCCTCGGCAGCTCGGCTCCGTCGTCCGTCGATCAGAATGACAAGTTTTTCGTCCGAGCACGTACATGTTGTCCAGTTTTTGACGCGCGGAAGAACCGTCGATGCAAGTAGCAAAGCAAAATGTACTCGTAAACGAACATCGAACCCAATGGTTTCTTCCCTGGATGTAAATTCTCACACCACCATTCCCTGGATCTTCTTCTATTTTGAAGAGATTGAGATGCATCTTCTCGTTTGCAATGTGCCATTTCCTCTGTACTGAGCTAAGCTTGGCATGGTGATGGCACCGGCAATAAACTACGTGCCGCCTAGATCTTCCTCGCCATGAGCTCTGCCATGACGTACGGCGATCAGGAACAGGAAGGCAACAACTGGATATGGCCGACATCGATAAGCGGTGAAAATGCGGCGTGCAAGCGCTTCGCCCCGCCGGTGTCGGTACCATGGACGAACGCGAACCAGGAGGCCGCGCCGGCGAGAAAATCACGCTAGTCGCTGCTCGAAAGGACGCGGCTATCTTTATATATTAAACGCTTGCGGTTCTCTGAAACTTTTTTCGCCACGTCACCTTAAAAAATATTAACTGTCAAATTAAAATTTAACAATAAATATTAAAAAAAATAAATATTAAAAAAGAAAAAAATCGTTTCTTTGATAAACATAAGAGCGTGTTTCTACTCGACGGAAACAAATATGAACGATCCGTGCCATCGTAATATATTAAAGCACAAGTGTTCTCTGATAGCTCATTACATCACGTCACCTTAAAAATATTAATCGTCAGATTAAAATATAACGATGAATATTAGAAAAAAGAAAAAATAGATATTAGAAAAAAGAAAAAATCTTTTCTCCGGTCAAAATAAAATTGTGTTTCTAATCGACAAGAGCAGAGATGAACAGCTATGCTGATATAAGAGAAAATGTATAGTTAGATAATTTAAATTAAATTGTTTTATCTTTTACAAATGCTCTTTAATTATTATGAGAATTAAGATTTAATCTTTTTCTCGCTTACAACTTCAATTTAAAAAAATAGTACCTTTGGACGCAATGTTTTAATCAAACATTACCAATATAAATTAGAAATAATTTTAAATTTATTAAGTTACAAAATTAAAAATAATTTGTTTTAAAAATATTTTTTTAAAAGTGTACCAATACTATTTTTATTAAATATTTTATAGATAACAAAGATCACGTTTATGCTTTGAAGACTATATCGACAATTTTTTTTAAATATATTTATAAAATTTTGTTATTCATATCAAAGCAACTATACTTCTATTTGTTAAATAATAAATTTAAAATATACTATTTACTATACACGAAGATAATTGGCGCGCAGATTTTCTAGTTATTCATCGCAGGAGGACGCGGGCCCAAATAGATGCTGAGGCCCGTGACGTGGGCCAACATAAGGCCTAAACCCACGTTTGGTTATGGCTTGTGTCCAACTATTGTAGCAGGCTTTGTTCAACTTGAGCCTGCTAAGTAGTAAATCCATGGTCTTCCAACGCCCCACGGCAGACCGGACTATCGGAGGCCATCCGAGGTGAGGCGAGGAAGACCACAGCAGCCGCCGGCGGAAGAGACGACGGCGATCTCAAAATCGCTTCTCTCAACTGTTGCTACCTTTAGAGAGAGAGAGAGAGAGAGAGAGAGAGAGAGGCTTCGATAGACTAAGATCTTCATCGCCTCATGGGCTCCTATACTTGTTATTAAGAGCTCCATTAAGAATTTAAGAACCAATACGTGTGAGCCGGCGAGCCGCAATGCTCGTAGCTAGCTAGGTCTTCTACATCCAATCAGGTTGCAAAATTCTAGAACCTTTTGCCTTCACAACATGTGAATCTGTCTTGTTACCCCGATGTTCTCTGCTCCCATGGTGACATGACATTCACGCACACCTGATTCCTGCAAGAGAGGAGAAATATTGGGCCAATCTGGCGGCAGCACTGCTCCACGCAAAAGATGTTTGGCCACCAATTCAAACCAAAGAAAAAGACGCCGATTGGACATCACGACCTGCAGCTCCTAATGCAGAACTGACAGCTT
>BCLH01001613.1:15963-78173 GCA_001602315.1 Zoysia pacifica | reverse complement strand
TATGATGCTGGCTACATGCCTTGTTATATGATTCCCGTTTTACATCAATTTTACTCCATGCTGATTACGGGCTTCTGATACAATTTCACTTACACAAAAAGGTGTATTATTGTCTTCGGTCCACTTGACTCTTCTTTAGGGAAAAAATTGTTTATATTGTACAGCGGTAACTAGAGAAAGGATTATGAGACATTCATATCTTCTAACCTAGCATGTTTAATATTGGAGTACTTAGCAATTGAAAATCAAAATACTTGGAGGAATTCATATTCCCTTGGCAGTATTCAACTTTATGCTAATGTAATTTGGACGACATTATTAACAGAACCGAAGACTGCAGCTACCATGCTTTGTTGTGTGAATTTGTCTGGTCCCTTGACTAATGTGGTCCTCCATTACTCTTTCAAGATTGTTTTAATTGCTTTGCAAAGTTCTTACTCTGTAGTTCCTGGGTACTCCACAATTATGAAAGTAGAGTGCTTTCTACTAGATCTCTCTGAAAAAGTTTGAGACATTGTTATACTGGCAAAATTATTATGAATCCCTTGCATTCTAAATCTGTTTTGTATGCTATGCACAGAAAGTCGATACAAAATTTTGCCCGCATACGAAGGTGACAAACAGCAGATTCAATGGTTTTATAATGCATGCTGCGGTATAGCACAGGTACATTGAGGCAGAATTGAGGTCTATAAGATCAAAGCAAAGTTTTTCAATTTGCACATTTTGATTTACACAGAAACATTGCTGTAATTATCTGAGCATCATCTTTTTTTAGGTTGTCAGCATGGAACAGCTACAACCAGGGAATCCCCTAGTGCCAAATCCATTGCCTGCCAGTTCGTCATTGGCACCTTCAGTTGGTTGCTCCACACCCAGCAAGGAGGATGTTGAAGTAGCAATGGCTATCAATGCCTCCATCCAATTTGCTATAGCTGAGGGAGTGCCTAATGTTCAAACAACTGCATCAACAACCAACACCAATGGCTGGGGAAGCCCTCCAAATAACTCTCTCAATGGATGGGGCCCTCCAGACGCTCCGGGACCATCAAAGATGAGTGGTCAAGCCAGGGTTGATGCCCCAAGCAGCAGTACATACAATGGATGGGATGTTCCTGGAACATGTTCAAGCCAAAGTTCATCAAAACCAGATAAAATCCAAACCAACCCTGCAACTGTGATTGCACAGGAGGCACTTCCAACTCTTCCAACACCAACTGCACCACCATTTGCTGAAGAAACCTTCTACAATGGCTCCATTGACTATCCATCTATAGATTCTACTCCGGTTGATGTAACCATGCCATCTACCACCAATGGTGGTACAGCAGCAACCTCTGTGAAACCTGGAGAAGACAAAAAGAATGACAGCGGCGGCAGCAGTGACACCCCCTCTGGCACATGTGTTATTTGTTTGGATGCTCCTGTGCAAGGAGCCTGTATTCCATGCGGTCACATGGCTGGTTGTATGTCTTGCTTGAAGGACATAGAGACCAAGAAATGGGGATGCCCTATTTGTCGTGCCACGCTTACCCAGGTTATCCGGCTGTATGCTGTCTGATAAGTAAAATCGGTGGACTGTAAAGCCAGCTATGGATTGTTCTTTCATTAAGATTTAGATGGACTCATCTGTTCCATAAAAATATGGTGGTTTTGCAGTTCGGGATGCATTGTAAATTACACTGTAAAGCAAAATACTTTTGAGTTATTAATATTTCAGGCGTATTATGCACTCCTTCCATCCCAAAAGAAGTATCTTTTAGATTTTCAAACATGTACCTTCCACTTTTTTATCTTATTCAAAAAATTTATGAAACTGTTATTTATTTATTGTGAAATGATTCATTAGAAGTACTTTGAGTTGACTTATTTATTTTTCTATTTTCGAAATTCTTTTGAATAAAATGAATGGTCAAACATTGATTTAAAATAGTAAAAATGTCGCTTCTTTTGGAACGGATGGAGTGTATATAGGATAATCTTCTAGTGATTTTGGTCACCTCAAACCAAATATGCTTGCTAATCCTTTTTGGAACTCAATTTCTGGAGTTTTTTCTAAGCTCTGTTGATGTTGATCATGTTTTTAAGCTCTGCTGATTTTTTTTATAATACATATCTGTATTAAATATATGATAAGATATCCCTTCATTGGATATACAAAAGTTCGTGCACGGCAATTGAAATTGAATTTAAAGGTGAGTTTGTTCTTAAAAATGTTTTTCTTTCTTAATAATTTTATGGAAAAAGTTCTATTTTAGTCACTCAACTTTTTTAGTTGTGCGGTTTTATTCTCCAGTTACAAAACTGGGTGCCCGCGGTCCTTCAACTTCAACTTTCAAACCTGTTCATTTTTTTCCCCTGGGTGGATACACGATTTAGCCTGACGTTATTCTAAATTAGAAAACAAATACTTAATGACTCCAAAAAATTATAAAATTTTGCAGAAAATTAAATCATTCTATAGGGAACAAAATTTGTTCAGGACTAATTTAAAATTCGAAGCACATTTTATTTTAAAAATTTAAAAATAGTTATAACTATAAAAAATAATCTAAACCTCTGAAACCACAGGATAATTTTTTTAAAATTCATATAATTCTAAGTAAAAATTTTCTTTAGAAATTTAAAATTTCACATTTTGAACTTGAATTCAAATTTAAAATTCAAACAGGGAGCTGAGTCACCGTTCTGTTATAAATCTAGTTTTGAATTTTATGAAAATAAATCTGTTTTCGAATTTGGAGATGAGTCGAAAACAAAGTTGTTCCTCGGGAATTTAAAATTTGGAGATTAGGAACATTGGAGGGACTGAAAAAGTATATTTGATCCTAGAGTAGATTCAATCCAACTCGAAGTCAAGTTCTTCTCAGGTTTTAGAAGCAGTCTGTAGTAAAATGGGCGTTCAGATCCCGTGCAAGATTCATTTTGAATGTTCTAGATATAGATGGAAAACTAAGATGATAAACTTTCTAATAGCAGCAGTCTCATCCTCAAATTTGACCAAATCATCGAGAATTGTTAAAAAAAATGATGTCCAGAAACTGTTCTAGTGCTGCGATATCATCTTTTGGCCTTTGGACCGTGTATCTTTTCTAAATCCATTAGTATTAGGGTTTGCCCCCTAAGTATGTCTTAATCTCTATATAAATAGTAGCCACCGTCATTAAACTCATGTTTTGCTTAAATTATTTTGTTCTCAAATAGTTTCGTCGTTAAACAGTTTGTGTGATTACAACTTTGTGCGTTTAATTTAGATTTCGCATTTATGTTGCGTTCATTCATGTTCTTGCTTGTGTTTTTCGATTCGCAGGCTGAGATTAACTTTCTTTGTGAGATCAATCGTGTGTTCCTCGGTTGATAACCATAGAAGAAATGGTGCTGTAATTGCGGAGTTCGAATCTGTTGATTTGAGACCGGATCAATTGTATGTCGCATCTCCATCAAATCCAAAGTTACCACGACTTATCGGAAGATCGGGAACCCTATATACATCAAAACAAGGAAAGAATGTGTAGAAAAGATCAAAGTGATTGGACCCTTCTTTGAATCTTACGCAAGTATAAGCTACATTAATTGGGCTGCCCTTTTGTAACACATAATTGCATTAAGTGTGAAGGAAGGGTACACATACTTGCACGGACACAGATATAATTCATGGATGTAGGAGCAACAAAATTTGTAAAATCTTGCAAGATCGCACATTGTTGGCGAGACCTCGGACTGGCAGCCGGTGTGTGACAAAATTTGTAAAATCCTACTTGGTACTTACCATACTTATCGCTAGTTTTCTTTAAAAATAACGGACTAGTTCCACCTAAAAGATGTTAGGAACTTGCTTGGAGAAACGACGGAGCACGTCGCCGGCAAGCTTCCTCGGCCAAGACTCACACGAACACAGAAGACACAAGAATTGGTGCTGCTAAACTTGGTAGTTTTTTCAGGTTATATTCCTTTGCTTATATAGAGAATTACATAGAAAGTAATACAAACAAACTAGAAAACAAAATCAGAGCCAATCAGGCTATCAATCACTGATTTAATTCTAAAACAGCTACTAGCTAAACTAGGAAAATTTTCAAACCTGGTGCCTCAAGGCTTATCTTGACAATCTCCTCCTAAGCCTTGTGGCGCGCACTATTTGTTTGCTTCAGGCCAATCTTCTGGTACATCTCTCTGAACTTGAGCTTACAGAGCAGCTTTGTCAAAACATCACCTAGTTGTTCCTCAGTTCTGATGAAAGTGGCCTCGATCTGGCCTCTCTGCACACATTCCCGGATGAAGTGAAATCTTATATCAATATTCTTGCTCCGGTCATGTTGCACTGGATTCTTGACCAATGATGTTGCAGACTTGTTGTCCACATGAATCACTGGTTTGTTGATTGCTGCATCCAGAATTTCTCCAAGCAATCTGGCCAGCCAAACACCTTGACATGCAGCAGTGGTTGCAGCTATATATTCTGCTTCACAACTCGATAAAGCCACAACTTTTTGCTTTGCTGAAACCCAACTCACTGGACTGTCACCAAGGAAGAAGATAATTCCAGAAGTGCTCTTCCTGCTATCAATGTCACCAGCTAGATCACTGTCACTGAAACCAATCAACCTTGGCTCCTCCTCCTTCTTCCTGGCATACCAAAGTCCCCAATCACATATTCCAGCTATATACCTCAAAATATGCTTCACTGCTGCAAGGTGCTCTGAGTGTGGCATCTCTATAAATCTGCTCACATACCCAACAGCAAATGCTAGATTAGGTCTGGTGTGTACCAAATACCTCAAGCTCCCTACTAGGCTTCTGTACTCGGTTGCATCAACACAGGGGTTTTGACTTTCCCTGCTCAACTTCAACCTAGCCTCCATCGGAACCTGACAGGGATTGCAATTGAGCATTTCTGCCTCCTCAAGAATCTTTCTTGCAAAATTGCCCTGTGACAGAGCAATTCCCTCTCCACTTTGCTTCACTTCAATTCCCAGATAGTAACTCAGCAGGCCTAGTCACTCATCTTGAATGTATCAGCCATTTGTTGTTTAAAAACCTTGATAATACTGCCACAAGTGCCAGTAATTACCAGATCATCCGCATAAACTCCTACCACCAATCTTTCTACTCCACTACCCTGACAGTAGATAGCATGATCAGATGGACAGTTAACAAATCCTAAAGACACCAAGCTTGCATCTAATTTTTGATTACATGCACGAGGGGCTTGATGTAAACCATAAAGAGCTTCGTGGAGTTTGAATACCTTGTGTTCTTCTCCAGCCAGCTCAAAATCAGGGGGCTACTGCACAAACACTTCTTCAAGGTCACCATTCAAGAATGCTGATTTCACGTCCATATGATGGACTTCCCATCCTTGGTGAGCTGCCAATGCAAAAAATGTTCTTACTGTGTGTAAGCTTCATGACCTTTGAAATCTTCTAAAAGGTATGAATTAATTTTAGTGATTGAATGAACAACTAAAGGTAACGGTCTTTCAGAAGATACCATCCGCTAATTCTACATCAACACGGTGGGCTTCCTCGGTGGATGACAAGGACGAACTCTAGAAAAGAAGTAGCCGGGCTTCGGAGGACCAAAGCTAAAGACTAGATAGAGAGTCCATAGGAACGCCAGTGCTATTAAGGAGGTAAGGTCATTTGTCTCCTGTCATAAGTGTTAGAGAGTGTGAATGCTCTTTGGATTCTCAGAAAGCACTAAAGATGACAGAGAAAGTGAAGTCAAAGACCGAAGCTCAAGACCAGCTGAAGTTTCAGTCACCGGACAGTCTGATGAGCTTTGGAGAAGCCAGTCCAGAGAGAGGTGCTCTCTAGAGTTGACATGAAGAGTCACCGAACAATTCGCCGGTGTAGTGACCGAACAGTTCGGTGAGCCAGAAGCTGAAGTCCGGAGAAGATGTCTCTGTGAGTCTAAAAGTGAAAGTCACCGAACAGTCAGGTGAAGGTATGCACTGGACAGTCCGGTGTCCTATAGAGTGGACTCCAGAGAGGGTGTTTCCCTGGCTGAGGAGGAAGAAGAGTCACCGGACAGTCCGGTGGTTCAGGCACCAGACAATCTGGTGATTGCATAAAGCAGTCAACTTTATGACATCATGTCCTAACGGTTGTTTCTGGGTTTGGAGCCTATTTAAACAGTGGTGGATGACGTTTTTCAGTGTGCCCTTGATCAGAATTGCTGGAGCCAAGTTGTGAGAGGCCAAGGAACACCAGTAAGAGAGCACATTGCAAGATTGGAGATCTTTGATGCTAGTAGGAGAGTGATAGGGAGCATTCATTCATTTCTAGAGCCTATGGGGCTTGAGAGGAGTGATCTTTGCCTATTACTCTTGGTGTGGACAGTTTAGACCGGCTAAGAGTCGGTGCTCGAGCTTTCGAGGAGATTGTGGAAGACGACGCCAAGTTTGTACGTAGTCTCCCGCTCGAAAGAAACACCAAGAGAGAGCGCCTGAGCCTTAGAGGCTTGCTCTAGCGCTTGGGTATTGTGTGCGACAGCCGGACCGTCGTGTCTTCACTCCGAGAGTGAAGCGTACTATTGCGAGCATCGTTTTGGAAACGACGGGAGTGGTCCAACGAGGATTAGGGGAAGGCGCCTACCTTTCGAGACAAAAAAAATCACTTAGCATTCTCTATCTCACTCTCTTTACTTACCGCATTTACTTACCGTTGAGTAGTGCGATAGGTTGTTCTTTGATTCCTCTTGGTGGCTATCGTGCTAGTGCTTTTTTGTTGTTATTTAATTGTCACTAGCATTGTTAAGGGTCTTGGCTTACTAGATTTGCTTAGGTTTGCTTCCGTTGTGTTCAAGTTTTGTAGTTTAAGTTTGTAGCAAAATTAGTGCTATAAGTCCACCGATTTAACCCATTTTTTTAGTGTCCTTGATCCTTACGCTGTCATAGGCGTGCCACAGGTGCAAACACCTCATCATAGTCCACCCCTTCTTTTGTGCATACCCTTTGCCAACCAGTCGTGCTTAATGCTGCACCACCATGCCATTTTTATCCTTCTTGACTTTGAACACCCATTTGAGCCCAATGGCTCGCTGGTCTTGAGGCAATTCAGTGAGTGTCCAGGTCTGATTTTCCTCAATGGCCTGCAACTCCTCCGTCATGGGCTTGCACCAACGTGCATCTTGTTCTGCTTCAGCCAGAGAAGGTGGTTCTTCTGCACTCACCATGAACAGACGTGCTGCAACATTTCTCACTGCCAGGCCTGGAGGTGAACCAGGGCCTACAATGTCCTCCATTGCTCTAAAATGGACTGGATCACCTTCCTGATAGCTGGCATCCAGGCTCTCACTGAACTGAGCTGGTGGAGACACAAACTCAACATCCGGAGTCCCCTGCTGCTGTAGTTCTGGATTCTATATACCAGGACTTTTAGGGTGCAGCTCCGGTGTCTCCAACTCCTCTTCTGGCCCTTGCTCATCTCCAATCACCACTGTTTCATACTCAATGGTGAATTTTTCACTTGCAGCAGTAACTTCTTCTCCTCCACTCCTTGACTAGTCCCACTGATCATTCTCATCAAACACCACATCACGAGCTATGTGCACTCGTTTTGTGATGGGATCATAGGCCCTGTAGGCCTTTGTGCCTCTCATAGCCCATAAATATCATCTTGCGCTCACGGTCCTCAAGCTTCTGTAAATGTGGCTTGGTGTTCCTCACGTACACAATGCAACTGAAGGTCTTCAAGTGATGCACTGCTGGCTTCTTTCCATGCCAAGCTTTAAAAGGAGTCATCCCTCAACACCTTTTGTAGGCAGCTGGTTCAGGACATAGATAGCTGTGTTCACAGCTTCTCCCCAGAACCATCCAGGCAAACCTTTCCCTTTCAACATGCTTCTTGCCATGGCTACAACCTTGCCATTTCAGCGTTCTACGACTCCATTCTGATGTGGACTGTAAGGTGCAGTGTGTTGCCGGTGGATACCTTCTGTCATGCAGTATTCAGCAAAATCTGCAGATGTGAATTCTCCTCCTTGGTCAGTGCAAAACCCCTTCAATTTTACTCTAGCTTCTCCTTCAGCCCTGAGTTGAATTTCCCTGATAGCAGCTGCTGCACAATCCTTTGATGGGATCGCGGTTACCCACATGTATCTGCTGAAATAATCAACAAGGAGCAAAAAATATTTGTTACCACTCGGTGTTGCTGTTGTTATCTGTCCACATAGATCGCCGTGCACCAGCTCCAGAACTCGCTGTGCCAAGAACTGAGCCTCACACAGCTTCTCCACTTGGCCGATCGGTGGCAGTCCGCAAACAAGCTCCTCCCGGGCCATCTTCCTCAAGGCTGCCATGTTGACATGGCCAAGCCTTGCATGCCAACGCCAGGTCTCCTCTTCTCCATGAACACTGAGGCACACTGATCGTGCTACATTCAGCTTCAGCACGAACAGGTGATTCTCCTGGCGCGGCACTTGAACCAGCAACTGTCCACCAGGCTCATGGATCTGCATCATACCAGAAACTATTTTTACCTCGTAGCCAATTTCATCCAACTGGCCTAGGCTGATGATGTTGGTTGTGAGCCTTGGTATGTAGTAGACGCCGGTGAAAGTCCTTCTCCGGCCATCCTTGCACATGAACGCCACCGTGCCTCGCCCTTCAATCCTTGCCACCGAGGTCTGCGAACACCGCTCGAGAGCCCGACATAGGGTTCGTGGCTCTGGTGTCCGCCACCCACGTCTCTGCTTCTTGCTCCTCCTTGGTGTTGAAGTGCGCCAGCACCTTCTGCTCGTTTAGCATCACCGGCTCCCATCCGGAATGCCTGTCCTGGTTTGCACTCTGCTGTGTTGCTGCCAAGACCATCTGTGGTGGTGGCACCGCCGGCTCAGCCCACACCAGAAGCAGAGAGGCTTCCTCTTCTTGGACGGTATGGACATGCTCCCTCTTGGCCTTCGTCCTGTAGTCCCGGGCCCAGTGGCCCAGCTTCCCTCACTTGCAGCATTCGTCTCGGCTCCTGTCAGGCGTCCCACTGGATGACGTTCCTTTCTCGTCTCCAATGCCGCTGCGTCCCCGGCCACGGCCTCGCCTGCCGCCACCATCGCTGCTGCGTCCACGGCCACCTTTTCTACCACCATTCTCTGCGTCCCTCTTCTTCCGGCGTGCATCCCACTCTTCCTCCGTCAGGTACAACTTCCCTTCATGCACCATCGTGGTGGGTGGCTCGTCGAAAGCTTCCTCTGCTGACTTCAACCGTCCCGTAGCGTCGGCCAGAGAGAGAGTGGTCACATCGAGCAGCATTTAAATCGCCAACACAATTTGCCGGAATCTCTTAGGCACACTCCGGAACAGCTTCTCCACCAGCTTGTTTTCGGGTATCTCTTCACCGAGCGTTTCTAGGGTCACCGCCATCCCGCTCAACCGAAGAGAGAAGTCTTCAATGGTCTCGTCTTCCTGGAACGTCGCACCCTCGAATTGCCAGCGCAGCTGCTGTGCGCTGAACTTCTTGACACGATCTCCACCGACCCTCATGGTCTCGATCGCTTCCCATGCCTCCTTCGCCGTGTCCTTGTTGGCGATTGCAGAAACCATCTCTGGTGGCACAGCACTGCAGAGGATGTCGAGAGCTTGCATGTCTTCCTGAGAATCATACTCTTCCTTTGTCGATGGCGGTCCAGAGTCCCCGAGCCTTGAGCTTGACCTTCATGAGCAGCGCCCAGTCGGAGTAATTGGTCTTGGTGAGAACGGGGTAGCTGGTCCCATTCCCCACCTCAAGAATTACCTGCTGGATCACCGCATCATCCTTGTCGCCGCTCCCAAAACCCTTTCCTCCTCCTGCCATCAACACTCCTCGCTACTCACACCTCGCTCTAATGCCACTTGTTAGGAACTTGCCTGGAGAAACGACAGAGCACGTAGCCGGCAAGCTTCCTCGGCCAAGACTCACATGAACACAGAAGACACAAGAATTGGTTCTGCTAAACTTGGCAGCTTTTCCAGGTTCTATTCCTTTGCTTATATAGAGAGTTACATGGAAAGTAATACAAACAAACTAGGAAACAAAATCAGAGCCAATCATGCTATAAATCACTGATTTAATTCTAAAACAGCTACTAGCTAAACTAAGAAAATTTTCAAATTTGGCACCCCAAGGCTTATCTTGACAGAGGAAACACTTCTCTTTGATTACAAGTTTCTTCCTTCCCTATGGTGAGATGCAAGTCTAATCGAAGGCTACCACAGAGATGTCTCATATCCTCAGCATAAAAACTCATCTTATATGAAGGAACTAGATTATCGTGGATTTTTCAAAAAAACACTATTTTATTTCCACAAATATAGCTTACATATAGTGTTCCCTTTCAAGAACCCCAAACAGTTACACACAGAAGGAAGATTACCTTACAGTGGATATCTTACATTAGATTCTTTAATATAGCTACAATACAAGTGGATTACCACTAAGTACTACTGGGGAAGTAGGAGAGAAGAGTGCTCTCAAAGTCTGGCTCATCTGGCTGGTGTCAATGGCTTCAGGTAATTCGTGTGTCCATCAGCTGCATATTGCCTCCTTTTATAGCCGCACAAAGAGCCTCACTCCTTATTCTCTCTTCCTTAGCATCGACAGAGAATCTCTTCTGTACACATTACTGGTGTACCTTCCTTTTGTCTTCTTCTTTAATTATTCCTGCATGCTTTTTGCTTTTAGTCTCTTCAAGATCTCTTCATTTGCTTTTAGTCTCTTTATTGTTTCTTCGTGCATTCTTTGCTTCATCTTTTTGCATGCATTTTCACCCTTGAGATTCCTCTGGATAACTCTTTGGTTATATTATTTATTATTTTATTTTATGATTATTTTACCTCAGCCATAATTGCATACTATAATATCATTACCGCGCCCCCAATAAGTGATAATACCTTATCAATACTAACTATGGGGTTTAGTATTCTTTTATTCTTTCTTTTACCTGTATCCACCGATATTCATTATATCTTCATTTGAGAATGGTATTTCAGTTTTTTGATCATATGCTTTCTTCATTTCTTCTATGTGTGTGTGTGTGTAACGCCACAAAAAAAAAAAGAAAAGCATAATGCACTGATTTATTGGCAGGCTGGGCCTAAACTTGAGCCTGATACCATGAGAATGATAAAAGGGGTACCCTAGTTTGACGCTTGTTGCCTACAGAATGATCTCATCTCACCACCGCTGGGAATTCCTCCCTTATCAGCAATCTCACCGTTAAGGATACAATCATATAGGTGAGGTGAACTCCATTTGATTTTGTCTTGCCATGTCCTCTTGGACTAGTTGCTGACCTGCGGTGCATATTTTTTTTAACCAGAGAACTTTCCTCAGCTTTTTTAGAAAGTCAGAAAAAAGGTTCAGATAGGCTGGTGATCCCAGCTTATAATATAGTAGCATAAACAGAACATGGTGGGGAAGCTGTTATCCAGGGAGAAAACAATGAGGAATAGAGACAGAGCAAGCAAGGGATTTTGAGTTCCTCCAGGTAATGATTGAATTATGCCTCCCTGAATATTAGTATCAATTTGTCAGGCCACTGCTGCTGCTGTTTAGGGTATAGTACCAGATTGATTGAATCCTGTGTGTTTTAGGTGCGGAATCTGAGTAGGGCGCTAAAACAAAAGTTGTAGATATTCTCAAGATCTTTCCGTACAATATTTATTCACCATTTTTCACATAGAATTCTTGGACTTATGCCTTTCTGATCTTAGCTATCTTTTTCCTTGCCGGACTGTAATTTCAGTCATGCCACTGTTTTGCTTGATGTTTTGAATTAGCTTGGAGGCCGAATTGTCCCATGTGCTGCAGAATATTTTGTAGTACGATGTATACACTTTCCGGGGAGTGTTTACACACTCAATTTGGAACTACCTAGAAAAACAGGTTTGAATCTCGTATATTTGTTCTAGGTAGTTCTGTTTTGTTAACTAACAATAATACTTGTGGGCTGAAGATCTCAGAGATACGGAAGAGCTCGTCCGTTAGATTAGTAAAGGGTGTTTTTGGAGAGATTTCATTCATCAGATTTGTAAAAATGGATAGCTATAGATGCAGTTTTCCATGTGCACGTAGTCTAATCTATCTCTGTTGGGGACGTTTTGCCAGGTGTGCATAGAAAACAAAAACTGTGCTTTTTAATGAGTAGAGATATATATTGTGATTTTAAAGTTATAAAAAGAACAAGCAATCTATTGTTTTTCGATCTGCTGATTTTGAACGAATGAGTGCTATGTGTGCTTATAAGGATCGATGGAGTGTCTGTAACAAGTTGTTTATTTTAAAAACTGGTGTCTGTGCCCTGGAACATTCATAATGCATATTCTTCTTCAATGAAGGCAAGTGAATGTAGTCGCGGTTTTGCTACCGATTTGACTTGTTATTTTCATCACATAATATTTTATATTCAGAATCATAACACCTTAATTGTAATATTCATATGTATATACAGTTCTTCCAATTGTTGCTTCACTGGATTCTCATTATCATATGGTGAGTGGAATTGATATCGTGGATGCATTTTTATTATAGAGATGTGGTGGATTCATTTTTTATTATGAATGAGGTTAATGTGGCAGATGCATTCCTGTTATAAATGAAATTGATGTGGAGGTTGAATTCTCACTACAAGCGGAGCATATAATGATCATTGAATTGCATTGTGTATGAAGTTTATCATTAACCTATGGTTATGACTGTACAAGTACACAAGTGAAGAAATCACAAGTGCAAATTTGTGATGGCAGATCAAGTGCTAGCTCGTGATTAAGCGGGGCAAAAGATCCATCATTTGACACCAACATACTTAGTTGTATTGTTTAGAAAGTATTGCGTTAAAATTGACTAGGTCAGAGTGAGAGACGCACAGGATCGTGATGCTGCTTTGGGACGGCAGCTGAGACAAGAACATGTGTTGGAATTACGATTCGACATTGTCTCAAGCATTAAAAGAACACGTGACAAGACTCTCCGATGTACGAGCACACAGTGTGCAACATGAATGCTGTAAACATATCTACAACAAAAATAATTGACTTCATATATTATTTATCAAGAGTCAATGTCAACTGCAGCTCTTATTACAAGTACATAGTTTAGGTAATATAGAAGCATGCACCGCTAGGGAAAAATTGTGGCCCATATAGAGCAGGGCTTGCTATAGCCAGTGTGTTACAACACGAATGGCAATAGCTGTTGTTGTTGAACTTGCTAAAAGATCTATTGTTGTTGCGCCTGCTGCAATATCTGCTGCTGGTGTACCTATTGAAGCAGTTGTTGCTGTTGTACGAGCTGTAGGTTCTGCTGCAATATCTGTTGCTGTTGCACCTGCTGCAATATCTGTTGCTGTTGCACCTGCTGCACCAACTACTGTTGTTGCAATTGCTGTAGGTTTTGTTGTAGCTACACCTGCTGAAGCTGTTGCTGTTGCTGGGCCATCTGCTATGGCAAATACTGTTGTTGAATGGTCATGGCTAAATAAGGAGACACAAATGCAGCGTAAGATTGTGGCAAGATGTTATTTTGCGCACAAGGGTTTTTCAGCCCGAAAGCTATCGGCGATGGGAAGTATTGTGGAACACCCCATGCTATGGCAGCACTGGCTGATATGGCGAGGAGGGCAAATATGGCAAGAATCTTGGCTGCGATTACTGCTGATATTATTGTTTACTAATGTGTTCAACTCGCTGCTTGGGTGTAGATGATTTGGCTGGTAGACTAATGCTGAACTTGGGTCCTATTTATACATATATGTCATTGGAAGGATCAAGTGACCGAGAAGGGAGTTAATCGGGCACTTACACTACTAGACCTATTTCTCACTCTTCCTAAATTCTAGTAAAACTGGCATTCAACTCCTAGCAAATAAAGACTAAGAAAGAGTAAAATAAGCTATAAGACAACCTATCAAGTTAGCAAGCAAGTCAGCATGAGAGCTACCAAAAGAAGCAACTAAACAACCAATCACACTACTAGCAAAAAGATGCGGTAAGTAAAGAGGAGGGTGATAAAGATGCTCAGCGATTTTCTCCGAGGTCTTAGAAGGATGGCGCCGTCCCCTAATCCTTATTGAACCACTCCCGTCGGAGTCTTGGTTCCTCCTGTTATTTCCGAAACGATGCTCACAAGGGTACGCTTCACTCCCTGAGTGAAGACACTGGCGCCCCAGCTGTAGCAAAGAATACCCAAGCGCTAGAGCAAGCTTCTAAAGCTCGAACGCTCACTCTTGGTGTCTCTTTCGAGGGGGGGGGGACTGGAACCGTGTATAAACTTGATGTCATTTTTCACAAGTCTTTGAAAGCTCAGACAATGACGCCTAACCGGTCTAGGCTGCCATAGACTAAGACTAACAAGCCGAAGACACTACTCTCAGTCTCACAAGCTCTAGGAATGTATGGATGCTCTTTGCTACTCTTCACTAGCACTCATCTCACTAGATGCTCTTTTGTGCTCTCCTTGGTGAACTTTTGGCTCTTGACAAATGATCTTCACCTGTTCTGACCACAAGCAAGCTCCACAACAGCTCTCCCAACGGTTTAAATAGCCTCAAGCCCTGAAACAACTGTTGAGAGCCGTTGCCAAAAAGCTGTCTGCTTTTTGCAATCACCGAACTGTCCGGTGACTGGGACCACCGAACTGTTCGGTGACTCCTAGTCTTCACCTAGCAGAAAACATCTTCTCTATAATCCATTCCATGTGACACCGGACTATCCGCATCACCGGACTGTCCGGTGAACTTCTCTTTTGGACTTCCAGAGACATTTGTTCTGGACACCATCTCCTGGGCTCATCAAACTGTCTGGTTGAATGAAGACTGTCCGGTGACTCTTCCTGTAGACTCTAGAGAGCACCTCTCTCTGGACTTCGAAAACTTGCACTCACCGGACTGTCCGTTGACTCCCATTGGATTGTCCGGTGACCTCCTATCTTCAGCTTCTAGAAAACATCTTCTCTAGACTCTTGGCTTCAAACCTCATCGGATTTTCTGGTAACCTCGTCGGACTGTCCTGTGACTCAGCTGCTTGCTGAAACTTGACTTCCTCAAGATCTTCATGCTTCCAGCTATAACTCTTGACAACTTCAAGCTTTCACTGATTACTCAAGTGCATCAGAGAACCTAGAGCATCCACACACCCTAATTCTTGTAAAATCGAGATGAGTGACCTGATCCCTCTTAATAGTACCGGTGTTTCTAATAGACTTAAGGTCTAAAAACTAAGCCACACATAGCTCTAAAACATCCTTAGCTTGGACCAGCTCTCTCCTTGGAAACACACCGGAGACTCGAACATCTTTGAAGCAACCAACTCGTAGAAGTGGAGAATAGTGTTAATAAACCTGCGTCCAACGAGTTAGTTCATGGTTCTCATTCAATCACCAACATCATTTATACCTTTGAGAGGCTTCAATGGTCATGAAGCTAACAATCTCTCTCTTTTTGGTGATTGATGACAACCATGATAAAAATGATCGAGATGATACAAAAGATAGAAATAAAAGCACGAGACAACCTTAAAAGAAAAGATAGGCACTTGTCTTACCATCTCTTGACAAGAATTCCATAAAATGCACGAGGTTCCATACCTTGGCTTTAGTGCTCCCTTTTGATAAGTGCATTGCTTACTCTCTTCATATTCCTCGATTCGATTGGTTTTGTTGATTGTGATTTCATTCATCTTCATCTCTTTGACTCCCTCTTCCCGTATCCTACAAGTAGAAAATAACCACAAGACGAGTATAGTGATTTAGGAGAATAAGAAAGAATACTCTCTTTGATTTCTTGACCGCTCCATCTTGTCACATTTCTCTCCCCAATCTTGATGAGATATGAAATAATATTATTGGATCTTCACAGTCCTCTTCTTCTTCAATCATTGATTCTATTCTAGCTCATTATTTTCTTGTGTCTTGATCGTCTTCTTAGTTTCAAAACTCCTTCTCCCCGAGTTAGTATCTCTCCTACAAAAGATCATTCAAGAAACTTCCTCTTCTCTCAACAAGAAGGGGTTAGTGATGCATATGAGAATGTATGAGTCATAGTCTTTGAACCGCGTAAGTAGATTTAATCTTAGACCTCGAAAGATCGTGATTCAATGGCATAAGCTCACAATTGCAATGAAGGAGTCTAGAGGCAATCAACTTATATTGCTTATGAGTAACTGCCCCTAGACCCGTGCTTGACGTCAAGACACTAGATGCAATGCATAAAATGCGCATGAAAGCATAACAGGAATAAAAGATACATGTTTATAATGAAGGATTAGAAAAGAATTACCCTCACCACATTGAAATCCCCTCGCAAGCTTACTCACAATGATCCTCATCTCCTAGCCTTGGGCACCCATGAACATTCTTCCCAAGCTCTCCATGATCACTATCTTGAAAGGGTTAGATGACGGCCCTACAAAACAAGAAGAACAACAAAAACAAAGCAAACACAAGCAAACAGATATATACAAGAATAATGCTAAGCTTTGGAGGTTACTCAAGTGAAGTCTGAAAGATCAAGAATGTTGAGCTCTCCTCTTAGCCTGTTAAAGTTCTTCTCATCAATGGGCTTCGTGAATATGTCGGCCAATTGATCATTTGTTCTCACACTAACAAGTTCAATATCTTTCTTGGCCACATGATTCCTTATGAAATGATGTTTGACCTCAATATGTTTAGCATGTCTATGATCACCCTTATGAAGAGCCATATTGATTGCACTCTCACTATCACAATATGGAGGAATTTGATTATATACAAATCCATAGTCCATGGGAGTTTGCTTCATGTAGAGAAGTTGAGCACAACAAGCACCGGCTGCCATATATTCCGCTTTGGCCATTGAGAGAGCCACGACATTTTGCTCTTTAGAGCTCCAAGCAACCAAAGATCTCCCAAGAAATTGACATCTACTAGAGGTGCTTTTTCTACTCACTTTGCAACCGGCAAAGTCCGAGCGGAATAGCCAAAAAGATCAAAGCCTCCATCTTTTGGATACCAAAGGCCCATAGTTGGAGTATACTTGAAGTACCTAAGAATTCTTTTGACAGCACTTAAATGAGATTCTTTAGGGTTAGCTTGATAACGAGCACATAAGCATACACTAAACATAATATTCGGGCGAGAGGCAATAAGATATAATAGACCAATCACTGATCGATAAAGCTTTTTGTCAACCCGTTTACCACTCTCATCCGGGCCAAGAATACCATTTGTAGCCATTGGAGTCTTGATTTCCTTAGAATCCTCCATTTCGAAGCGCTCGAGAAGATCTTTTGTGTACTTTTCCTGATAGATGAATGTTCCATCTTTCATTTGCTTGACTTGGAATCCGAGGAATACGTGAAGTTCTTCTATCACGGACATCTTAAATTCTTTGGCCATTAGATCACGAAATTCAGCATTATAAGCTTCATTAGTAGAGCCAAAGATAATATCATCCACATATATTTGGCAAATAAAGAGATTATCATCAAGATGTTTAGTAAAGAGAGTGTTATCAATACTCTCTATCTTGAAGCCTTTGTCAGTGAGGAAATCTTTTAGCCACTCATACCACGCATTTGGTGCTTGCTTGAGTCCATGCAATGCCTTCTTCAACTTGTAGACGTGATCGGGATGCTTTGGATCCTCGAAGCCAGATGGTTGCTCAACAAAAACCTGCTCATTAATATAGCTATTAAGAAATGTACTCTTCACATGTATTTGATATAATTTACTATTAGAATGTGAAGCATAAGCGAGCAAGGTTCAAATTGACTCAAGTCAAGCCACGAGGGCAAAAGTCTCGTCGAAGTCCACCCCCTCAACTTGAGAGTAACCCTTGGCCACGAGTCATGCTTTGTTCCTCACGACATTTTTGTTCTCATCTTGCTTGTTCTTGATGATCCACTTGGCACTAATGACGTTCTTGTGCTTCGGCCTTTTCATCAATTCCCAAACTTGATTCCTCTCAAAAGTTATTGAGCTCTTCTTGCATAGCCAACATCCATTTGTGATCTTCCACCGCTTCATAAATGTTCTTGGGCTCTATCAAAGACACAAAAGAGAAATTGTCACAAGCAATGTTAGTCGTATCATCATTAGTATCATTAGTATAGTTTGGCTTATATTGATTTCTCTTTGTCTTTAATCCATGAGAGGGACTCCCAATAATCAAGTCACTTTCGTGATATTGAGAAATGGATTTTTGCCTCTTTGGAGCCTCTTGATGTGGTGGAGCTTGCGGCGGAGAGATATCTTGTGCATCTTGTATGGCTTGCTCTTTGGAGATGACGGTGTCTTGTAGTCAGAGCGGAGAGCTGCAATCTTTTTCAATTCTTGATGTCATTGTTGGGTAAGGTGGTGTAGCACTAGATGTAGATGATTTTTTATTTCTTGGGGTAGTAGGCACTTGAGGTAGCTCTTTCGGTGCTTGAACACTTGATGATTCTTGCGCTTGAGTTGTTGATGTAGTGATCTCATGTTGAGTCGTGGAGGAGTCTTTTGATGGAGGTGTAGAAGAGTCATCTTCTCTTGGTAGTACTCCTACATGCATCTTCCGCATTGCCTCCTCCAAAGGTTCATCATCATCTACATCACAACTATAAGATCCTTTGTTCTCTTGAGAATCATTAGTTTCATCAAATTGCACATCACAAGATTACTCAACAAATCTGGTAGTTGCATTGAAAACACGATAAGCTTTAGAGTTATCAAAATACTCAACAAGAAATCTAATGTCGGTTCTCTTCTCAAACTTGCCTAGCGTCTTCTTCTTCTTGAAGATATAGCATTTACATCCAAAAACCCAGAAGTAGGTCACATTTGGTTTTCTTCCCACCAATAGCTCATAAGAGGTCTTCTCCAAGAGGCGATGTAGATAAACACGGTTTGAAGTGTAGCATGCTGTGTTGATAGCTTCATCTCAAAACCTCTCCGAAGTCCCATACTCATCCAACATAGCTCTAGCAAGCGTGATGAGAGTCCAATTCTTCCTCTCCACAACACTATTTTGCACTGGGGTGTAAGTAGCCGAGAACTCATGCTTGATACCAAGATCATCATAATATTCTTCAATGATAGAGTTCTTGAACTCTGTCCCATTATCACTTCTAACCTTCTTGATCTTAGCTTCAAATTCATTTTGAGCTCTCTTAGTAAATTCTTGAAGTCGGTGATGGCTTGAGCTTTATCTTCTAGAAAGATGATCCATGTGTACCGAGAGAAGTCATCAACAATCACATGCAATAGAGATTACCTCCAGACTCTTGTAAGTTGTTGATCCAAAGAGATCAACATGAAGAAGCTCTAGAGGTCTTGATGTGGACATAAAGATCTTGCAAGGATGAAGGGTGGCCACTTGCTTTCCCGCTTGACAAGCACTACACAATTTATCCTTCTCAAATGTAACATCTTGAATTCCAAGGATTAAGCTCTTCTTGGTGACTTTCTTCAATTGACCCATTACAAGATGAGCAAGCCTCCTATGCCATAACCATCCTTTGGAGGACATGGCAATAAGACAAGTTTGCGGTGCAACTTTATTTGAAGAGAAATCCACAATATATAGGTTGTTGTGTCGAAAACCATTGAATGTGAGGCCTAAAGACTTGTTGATTAATTTAGCACCTTTGTCATTAAAGAAGCATGTGAAGCCAAGATCACACAATTAGGCAACCGAGAGAAGATTGAAGCTCAAGGATTCCACTAGCATGACATTAGAAATGGACAAGTCATTAGAGATAGCGACTTTGCCCAACCCATTGATTCTTCCTTTGGAATTATCCTGAAAGGTCACCTTGTCCTTATCCTCATCTTCTTTGATGGTGGTGAACATCTTATAATTGCGAGTCATATGTTGAGTGCAACCACTATCAAAAACCCAATGTTCGCCACTATTCTTGTAGTTCACCTTGCTAGAAGCCATGAGACAAGAGGTGTTAGTATCCAAAACATTGCTTGATTCATTCATACTAACCTCAACAACAAGAGCGACTTCTTTAGATGAACTTTGTTCCTTAGAGTGCTTGAGATGACTCTTCCATGTGTCAACTTTCTTCTTGTTTGCTTCATCAATAGTGATATGACGCTTCTCATAAGAATTGATCTTATCAATGCGAATCCACAAATCTTTTGGAGCTTCATTAGGAAAAACAATGATATTATCACATAGAACAACATAAGAATCTTCTAACAAACTACTAGCAATAGCATTATCATCAAGAAGTAAATGAAAACTAGTAGAAGTAGAGTCGTTGCAAACCGATGGCTCAAGAGTGTGATGAGCATGTACTTCAATGATCTCACTTGAGGTGGAAGCATTTAGATTATCTTTGTTTAATGAAGCTTTATGAGAGATAATAGCACTAGCACCCTTGTATGAGAGGAACTTCTTGATGGATTCTTCGTGAGAGATTTTGAGTGCTCCTTCAAAAGAATTGATCTTTTCAACAAGATCATGCAATCATAGCATGGAGGCACCTATAGTTTCACCATCAAGAGTTCCAAAGTGAGTGAGCATCTATGAGCTCAAGATAGATATAATTTTCAATCATGATAGCACTTAAGGAGTTGCTAGATGAAGAGATTGAAGAGTTGTTCATGTTAGCACTCGGATTCCTCGGTTTTGTGGCATATAGGTAGCTTAACAAGCGATTCTTCCATGAGCCACTATCGGAATCCGATGAAGAACTTGTCTCCATCACTCTCGATCATTTCTTAAAAGGTGGTTAAGCCCTAATTTGAGCACTTCGCTTTGATACCACTTCAAAGGATCAAGTAATCAAGAAGAGGGGTTGAATCTGGCACTTACATTACTAGACCTATTTCTCACTCTTCCTAAATTCTAGCAAAACTAGCATTCAACTTGTAGCAAATAAGGATTAAAGAAGAGTAAAACAAGCTAGAAGACAACCTATCAAGCTAGCAAGCAAGTCGGCACGAGAGCCACCAAGAGAAGCAACTAAACAACCTATGATGCTACTAGCAAAAAGGTAAATGATGTAAGTAAAGAGAAAGGTGATAGAGATGCTCAGTGATTTCCCTGAGGTCTCGGAAGGATGGACTTCCCATAATTCTCGTTGAACCGCTCCCGTCAGAGTCTTGGTTCCTCCTGTCGTTCTCGAAACGATGCTCACAAGGGTACGCTTCACTCTCGGAGTGAAGACACTGACGTCTCGGCTGTAGCAAACAGTACCCAAGCAGTAGAGCAAGCCTCTAAGGCTCGAAGGCTCACTTTTGGCGTCCCTTTTGAGTGGAGGACCCGAAACCGCGTAAAAACGTGATGTCGTCTTTCACAAGTCTTTAAAAGCTCGGACAACAATGCCTAACTGGTCTAGGCTGCCATAGACCAAGAATAACAAGCCAAAGACACTCCTCTCAGTCTCACAAGCTCTAGAAATGTATGGATGCTCTTTGCTACTCGTCACTAGCACTCAAAATGTCACTAGATGCTCTCTTGTGCTCTTGTTGGTGAACTTTGGCTCTTGACAAATGATCTCCAACTGTTCTGACCGCGAGCAAGCTCCACAACAGCTCTCCCAACAGTTTAAATAGGCCTCATGCCTCGAAACAATAGTTGAGAACCGTTGCCAAAAAGCTATCTGCTTTTTGCAGTCACCGGACTGTTTGGTGACTGGGACTATCGGACTGTCCGGTGGCTCCTAGTCTTCACCTGGCACAAAACATCTTCTCTGGAATCTATTTTATGTGAAACCAGACTATCCAGTTCATACTATCACTGGACTGTTCGGTGAACTTCTCCTTTGGACTTTCAGAGACACCTCTTCTGGACACTATCCTGGGCTTACCGGACTGTCCGGTCTCAGAACTACGAACTGTCCGGTGACTCTTCCTGTAAACTTCAGAGAGCACCTCTTTCTGGACTTCGAGAACCTGCACTCACCGAACTGTCTGGTGATCTCTTGTCTTCAGGTTCTAGAAAACATCTTCTCTAGACTCCGGGCTTGTTGAGCTTGTTGTTGCCGTTGCACCTGCTATAATATATGTAGTTGTTGCACCTGCTGCACCAACTGGTGTTGTTGCAATTGCTGTAGGTTTCGTTGTTGCTGCATCTACTGAAGCTGTTGCTGTTGCTGCACCTGCAGCAATATCTGTTGTTGTTGCACTTGCTGTTGTACCTGCTTCTACATTGCCTGATGCAAAATTTGTTGCTGGGCTATCTGCTGTGGCAAATACTATTGTTGAATGGTCATGGATATATATGGAGACACAAATGTTTTGTAAAGCTTGCGGCAAAATGTTATTTTGGGCACAAGGGTTGTTCAGCCCAAAAGCTATCGGGGATGGGATGTATCGTGTAACACCCCATGCTGTGGTAGCACTCGCTGAAATGGCGAGGAGGGAAAATAGAGCAAGAATCTTGGCTGCCATTACTGCTGATATTATTGTTTATTAATGTGTTCAACTTGCTGCATCAGTGTGGACGATTTGACTGGTAGACTAATGCTAACCTTGGGTCCTATTTATACATACATGTTATCAAGTAGCTCAAACAAGAATTTGTTGTTTTGCTATAGGATGACGATAGAAAGCTTGAGACAACTTGGCAACGAGTCAGTTATGACAAGGAGTGTGGTGTAAAGTTTTCAAGATATATTGCACATATAAAAAGTGCCACTTTATTTGTTTGCTTTTGTTAACACATGAATCGAAAGGTAACTTACTATAGATTTATACATGTGAAGGCCACATCAACATGATATAGACTTTCACTTTTAAGAGTTAGTTAATTTGTTCGATCCGGATTTGTACTCACTGTGAAACGACATTGTGTCCAAAAAGACATCATGCATGAATTAGTGTCTGGTTATATTTGGCGCTTTAATAACTTATCGCTCTTGTAATATTTATACCATGGATACAAAATTTTGGTGAATAAAAAAATTGAGAAAAATATCAAGCTAAGGCTAGGTGCTATGGGATAAGAGAAAAGTTTGGCATTGTCATAATGCATATCCCGAGAAGAAAGCGAAATAATTGTTGAAGAATGGCAGTTGATACTCGCAACAAACAAAAGAAGTCTAGTAAATGTATCATTTGGAATCAAAGAGGTGACATACAAAAGTGTTAATATGTCTTTGAATTGAATATATTGTTTGCTACACCATAACAACCAATTGGGTTTGTTACAACAACTCACAATTAAAGATGAGAAGAACGTATCCGGAAAGAAATATGGATCGTGTACACATGAATATTGACTACAGCATCTACCGTTAGTTTTTCTCATTTCTCAAGAAATTTTAAGACCCTCAATATTATGCAGCGTGATTGATAACAAGAAATTCCACGCCAGCACAAAGGTCTTCATTGTAGCAAACCTTATTTATTTCAAAAATTTAAAAACTTCTACTAAGTTGTCATCGGATGTTCTTCTATTGCACACTGATGTCATCAAAACTTATAAAACATTGAAGAAATCACTAGTGCTAATTTGTGATGCCAGATCAAGTACTAGCTCGTGATTAAGCGGGGCAAAAGATCCATCATTTGACAACAACATACTTAGTTGTATAGTTCAGAAGGTATTGCGTTAAAATTGACTAGATCACAGCGGGAGACGCAGAGGTCCGTGATGTTGCTTTGGGATGGCGGCTGAGACAAGAACATGTGTTAAAATTACGATTCGACATCGTCTCACGCATTAAAAGAACATGTGACAAGATGCTCCTTCGTACAAGCACACAATGTGTAACAAGAATGCCGCTAAAATATATCTATAACAAAAATAATTGACTTTATATATTATTTCTTAGGAGTCACTGTCAACTGCAACTCTTATTCCAGGTACATAGTTTAGGTAATCTATAAGCATGCACCGCTAGGGAAAATTGTGACCCATAGAGAGCAGGGCTTGCTGTAGCCAGTGTGTTAAACACCAAGGACAATAGCTCTTGTTGAACCTGCCGAAAGACCTATTGTTGTTGCGCCTGTTGCAGTATCTGCTGCAGTTGTACCTGCTGAAGTAGTTGTTGCTATTGTACGTGATGCAGTTTCTGTTGCTGTTGCACTTGCTGTAATATCTGTTGTCGTTGCACCTGCTGCACCAACTGGTGTTGTTGCAATTTCTATAGGTTTTGTTGTTGCTACACCTGCTAAAGCTGTTGCTGTTGTTGCACCTACTGCAGTATCTGTTATTGTTGCACTTGCTGTTTTATCTGCTACTGCATTGCCTGTTGCAAAATTTGTTGCTGGACTATCTGCTGTGGCAAATACTGTTGTTGAATGGTCATGGCTAAATATGAAGACACAAATACAGCGTAAGCTTGCGGCAAGATGTTATTTTGGGCACAATGGTTGTTCGGTCTGAAAGCTATCGGTGATGAGATGTATTGTGGAACACCCGACGCTGTGGCAGCACTCGCTGGAATGGCGAGGAGGGCAAATAGAGCAAGAATCTTGGCTGTCATTACTGCTGATATTATTTTTTACTAATGTGTTCAACTTGCTGCTTGGGTGTGGATGATTTGGCTGGTAGACTAATGCTGAACATGGTCCTATTTATACACATTTATGTCATCAAGTAGCTCAAGCAAGAATTTGTTGTTTTGCTATAAGAAGACGATAGAAAGCTGGAGATGACTTGGCAATGAGTCAGTTATGACAAGGAGTGTGGTGTAAAGTTTTCTAGATATATTCCACATTTAAAAGTGCCATTTTATTTGTTTTCTTCTATTAACACATGAATTGAAAAGTAACTTACTATAGATTTATACATGTGAAGGCAAAATCAACATAACATAGACTTCCAGTTTTACAAGTTAGTTAATGTTGTTCAATCCGGATTTGTACTCACTGTGAAACAACATTGTGTCCAAAAAGACATCATGCATAACTTAGTATCTGGTAATATTTGACATTTTTATAACTTATCGCTCTTGTAATATTTATACCATGGATACAAATTTTGGTGATAGGAAAATTGAGAAAATTATCAAGATAGGGTTAGTTGGTACGGGATAAGAGAAAAGATTGACATTGTCAAGATGCGTATCCCAAGAAGAAAGCGAAATAATGTTGGAGAATGGCAGTTCACGCTCGCAGCAAACAAAAGAAGCCTAGTAAATGTATCAATGGAATCAAAGAGGTAACAAAAAAAAGTGTTAATATGTCTTAGAATTGAATATATTGTTTGCTACACCATAACAATCAATTGGTTTTGTTATATCAACTCACAATTAAAGACGAGAAAAATGTATCCAGAAAGAAATATGGATCGAGTACACATGAATATTGACTAGAGCATCTACCGTTTGTTTTTCTTGTTTCTCAAGAAATTTTAAGACCCTTAATATTATGCATGGTGATTGTTAACAAGAAATTACACGCCAGCACAAAGATCTTCATTGTAGCAAACCTTATTTTATTTCATAAATTTAAAAACTTCTACTAAGTTTTCACCGGATGTTCTTCTGTTGCACACTGATGTTATCAAAACTTATGAAACATTGAAGAAATCACTAGTGCTAATTTGTGATGACAGATCAAGTACTAGCTCATGATTATGCAGGGCAAAAGATCCATCATTTGACATCAACATACTTAGTTGTATAGTTTAAAAAGTATTGCGTTAAAATTGACTAGATCAGAGCGGGAGACGCAGAGATCTTTGACGTTGCTTTGGGATGGCGGCTGAGACAACATGTGTTGGAATTATGATTCGACATCCTCTCATGCATTAAAAGAACACGTGATAAGACGCTCCGACGTACGAGCGCACACTGTGCAACATGAATGCCGTTAAAACATATCTACAACAAAAATAATTGATTTCATATATTATTTCTCAGGTGTCACTGTCAACTGCAACTCTTATTACAGGTACATAATGTCACATCCCAACTTGTAAAAAACTCAAAATGTATAGCACCTGCATGTTGGGGGCAAAGTTCAATCCCTAGAGCAATTCCAATTCAAATCTGAATTCAACTAAATTAAGAAAATAAATGCCAAACAAACCCATTTCAAAAACTCAACTTTTTATTAAAGAAGTGTGCCAATGTGAAAACACCATAATTTACTATACTACATAGGAGAATTTTGGAGAATTTATCAGAATTTTTGCAATTCGTATAATGCCCCTAACAACCCAGTCAAATATCAGAATCAACGTTTTGTATAATTTATAATTCAAAATTCTTGGAGATTCAGAACTTTGTCCAAAACCAAAAATTGTTCAAAATATCACGATCCATCACCACAAAAAGTTTCATAATTTTTCAAGGCCGGGAAGTATGGTTTCTAGAGGAAAAACAGAACACAGTTTTAATCTCCCAGAATTTCGAAATTTCGGACAGCCCCACCTGCCAGTCCCTGTTCTTTTGTTCTTTCTCCTCATTGGACAGTTTGGGCGGTAGCCCCTGAGCCTGGACGCCATAACCAAGCGTGCAGCTGTCACTCCTCCCCATTTTCTTCCCAGGCCAAAGCTCTTCTTCCCCATCTCTTCTCCCTCCCCATTTCATTCCCGCATATAAGAGCAGCAGAGAAAAGTGAGTGGATGGCCACCTGCTAGCTGCCCCTGCCATCAAAAATCTTCAGTGAGGGTTGCTAGGACGTCCTCCATTGACCGGAAGCACTGGTTCTTCTTTTCTCTCCCTTGATGTGCAAGTTTGGGGGTCATCTTCCTAGGCTGCAGCGGTGAGGTTGCTGCCTCGCTGCCACTTTGGTGAGCCTAATCTTCAATCTTTTCTTGTGCGTCCATGGAAGCTGCTACCACATGTTGGCTTACTTCTCCATATGGTTTATCTGCAGCTAAGAGGATTTCCATGCTTCTCTTCTCTGACATAATCACCGAAGGGCTGCTGCTGTAGAGTTCCTTTCTCTTGAAGTGTAGCAGAGCCAGCCTCAGATCTGCCAGACATGGTTTGATGTTTCTTCTTTTCCCAAAGAAATTCCTCTCTTGGACACACTTGCTACACCGTGCCAATGGTTGCTAGCCTGCTGAAATTTCAAAGCTGACACTTTCCAAATCATGTAAAATGCATGTCAACCTGCTGGAAGCTAAAACTTTGTGAAAGCAAATCTGTTAAAAAAGCGATGAACAGATCTACTCTTTAAAAATGATTGCATGCCATGAAAATCCTTGGTTTTGCATGTTAATAGGATTTTTTTATTGTTTGTTTATTCAATACCTGCATCTGTACATGTACATAAATCTTGAGATCATGTTCACTGACTTCTGTCACACATGTCAACTTATAATGCCTACAACAGGCTCACTGTTAAATAATTTAAAAATTTGTAATTACCTCCTTTAGTATAGATGAATCATGATAAAATAGATATACCTTCTAACATGTTAATTTCAGTTCTATTAGTTCACATGCATTGAGTTCTTTTTCTGCTGTAAAAGTTATCTCATCCTAACATTGATAAAGGATTAAATTCTCTGTTAATAAGCATGCATTCTGTTTTACCTCTTGTATCCATTAATTTTTGTCCTTCTCACCTTTGTCATTGTAGGCATCTTACAATTGTTAAACTTATGCTAACAATCCTATTCCAATAAATCTAGCTGGCATGCATAGTTTCACTCTCTTATAAGATGTTTATACGTTCCTTCAATTTAATCACCTCTATGTTTAAGCAAATTGGGCAATTAATGATTAAATAATTCAAAGTCCAATTGATGGTAGACCTGTTCAAGTGCTATGTTTTGATGATCCACATCAACTACAAATAACTCCCTGACTATAATATATCCACAAATATGTTATGAGAACAATGTGACAATGTATACCATTCGCTTTGTTTCTGGACAGAGCGGTAGTAAATACATAATAACTTGAGTTATACAACTCCAAATCACACCATTCGAATTGCAGCATGTTCATAACTTCAGTATCTAAGCCCATGCAAAGTTTCATTGCATTTGCATTATGCATTGCATCATAGCATCATTTTCACACCTGCGTATTTTCTTTTTCCTTTGTTTAGTGAACGACACTCAGGAGAGTGACGCGGTTGCTGTGGAAGCTGAAGTTTTCGAGCTTGGGTTTGCAGAAGAGACTCCACCTACTGCAAGCATCATGCTTATTGCTCCTTATTTTTATATACTTGGTAAAATGAGTTGTTGTGTAGTTGTTGCATTGTCGGGCAATAGGTAAGTTGGTTATGTTGGTTCTTTTGTTCATCCACTCCTTGCTGTATCTTAGGTCCTTCAACAGGGTGGGAGGTTTTTCTTTTGCGGTGTGTCTTGCTTAGCCCTGCCTAGACCGGTAGAAGTCGTTTAGGTGGAAGGTCACCACCATTTTCGCGAGCCTAGGACCTTTATCTTTGATATAATACTGTGGATGGTTGAAACTTGAGAATGTTAAATTGTGGACCAAAAGAGGGATAGGTGTGTAGCCCTGTTTGGTCGATCAAAGACCGGTCGTTGTTAGTTGTTGGTCTAAGCACTTCCCGTTCATGCCACATGTCGAATATAATGGTAAGACAAACTGAATATCTCATTTGCATACCGGCATTTGAGCGATGACGGCATGTCTTGACGGACACGCATGAGTGACCGTTGGGCTCCCACGAGAACAGGACCGGTCCTCCCTAATATGTCAACTGTCCAACTGTTCGGGAATGGGTGAGAGAAAGGTTGACATGAGTACCCCTTGTGTTACTTTGGCCGGTCGCATGAGTTGTCTGGTTCTCAAGTCGTGTGGGTATAGTTGAACTCCCCTGCAGGGTGTATAATCGATTTGGATTGCCGTGGTCCCGATTATGACGAAGCTAAGTGTCTATCAATTTTCATCGTAGTTAATAACTTCATCTAAGTAATAACTTGTGGGAAAAGTTGTGAGCTGTATTGGAAGAGATGTATTGTTGGATGCATCTCTCGTTGCTGTTTTTACTTATGGGTAGAATGGTGGGTATATTAGTATGTAATTGCCCATGTGTCCTTTAATTTATGCTTATGCTTATGATACATTTATTTACTACTGCCTTTCTGCAACAAACTTTGATTATCTATTGCATGAATTCCTTGCTATTGCCTCATTCATGATCCTTGGAATCGGGATGCATATCTCACAAGTAAGTCTTGCTGAGTACCTTTGTACTCATGTTTGCTTTTTGAAGTTTTGCAGGTGAGAATGACTTGGTCTTTGGCTACTTCTTCCCCGCCAATGCCGGCAAAGGGGATAAGTAGTTGCTGTCTGGTCATGGCGCGTGTTGGTGATGTTCATGGGCTGAGCATTAGCAACTCTTTTGCTTGATTTCAAAATGTTGCTGTTTACTCATCGTTACCCCTGCTAGAACCTAAACTAAAGCTAGCCCTTTTTCTTAATTATGTTTGTAGAAAGTTTGAGAGTTAAAACTGCAACCCTGCAGCTCTTATTCTTGGAAAATTTCATATCTATCCCGTTAAACTCTTGGCTTGTAATGCCAAGTTTACAACTCCTGTAATCTGTTTTAAGTATGTTTGACCCCTATGTTATGTATGCAATGCTATTTACCGATGTGCTTTTGCCATGGGCATTATTTGGGAAGCATATCGGGGGACTACCGGAGTTGATTTCTCGTAAGTTGAAATTTAGGCTTGCACTCTGTTTATGAACAGCGAGTTAATTTCACTAATTGGAACTCAACTTGGAGGTTCCTTACATATAGTTTACGTAATCTAGAAGCATGCACCGCTAGGGAAAATTGTGGCCCATTGAGAGCAGGGCTTGCTATAGCCAGTATGTTAAACACAAAGGATTGTAGCTGTTGTTGTTGAACCTGGTGAAAGATCTGTTATTGTTGCGCTGTTACAGTATCTGCTGCTGTTGAACCTGCTGAAGCTGTTGTACGTGATGTAGGTTTTGCTACTGTTGCACTTGTTGAGCTTGTTGTTGCTATTCCACTTGCTATAACATCTGCTGTTGTCGCACCTGCTGCACCAATTGGTATTGTTGCAACTGCTGTAGGTTTTGTTGTTGCTGCACCTGCTGAAGCTGTTGCTGTTGCTGCACCTACAGCAATATCTGTTGATGTTGCACTTGCTGTTGTACCTGTTGCTGTGTTTCCTATTGCAAAATTTGTTGCTGGGCAATTTGCTGTGGAAAATACTGTTGTTGAATGGTCATGGCTAAATATGGAGACACAAATTCAGCGTAATCTTGCGGCAAGATGTTATTTTGGGTATAAGGGTTGTTCAGCCCGAAAGTTTTCGGCGATGAAATGTATTGTCGAACACCCCATGTTGTGGCAGCACTCGCTGAAATGACGAGGAGGGCAAATAGAACAAGAATCTTGGCTGTCATTACTGTTGATATTATTGTTTACTAATGTGTTCAACTTGTTGCTGTGGTGTGGATGACATGGCTGGTAGACTAATGCTGAACTTGGGTCCTATTTATACATATATGTCATTAAGTAGCCCAAGCAAGAAATGTTTTGGTATAAGAAGACGATAGAAAGCTAGAGATGACTTGGCAATGAGTCAGTTATGACAATGAGTGTGGTGTAAAGTTTACAAGATATATTGCACAAAAAAAAGTGCCACTATATTTGCTTTCTTTTGTTAACATATGAATCGAAAGGTAACTTACTATAGATTTATATATGTAAAGGCCACATCAACATGATATAGAATTCCACTTTTGAGAGTTAGTTAATGTTGTTCAATTCGGATTTTTACTCACGGTGAAACGACACTGTGTCCAAAAAGACATCATGCATGACTTAGTGTCTGATCATATTTGGCATTTTTATAACTTATCGCTCTTGTAATATTTACACCATGGATACAAATTTTGGAGAATAAGAAAACTGAGAAAAATATCATGATAAGGTTAGGTGCTACAGGATAAGAGAAAAGTTTGGCATTGTCATTATGCATATTCCGAGAAGAAAGCGAAATAATTGTTGAAGAATGGCAGTTCACGCTCACAACAAACAAAAGAAGCCTAGTAAATGTATCAATGGAATCAAAGAGGTCACAAACAAAAGTGTTAATATGTCTTAGAATTGAATATATTGTTTGTTAGACCATAGCAACCAATAGGATTTGTTACATCAACTCACAATTAAAGATGAGAAAAACGTATCCAGAAAGAAATATGGATCGAGTACACATAAATATAGGCTAGAGCATCTACTGTTGGTTTTCTCGTTTCTCAAGAAATTTTAAGACCCACAATATTATGCAGGGTGATAACAAGATCACGCCCGCATAAAGGTCTTCATTGTAGCAAACCTTATTTTATTTCATAAATTAAAAAAGTTGTACTAAGTTGTCACCGGATGCTCTTCTGTTGCACACTAATGTTATCAAAACTTATGAAACATTAAAGAAATCACTAGTGCTAGTTTGTGATGGCAGATCAAGTACTAGCTCATGATTAAGCGGGGCAAAAGATCCATCATTTGACACCAACATACCTACTTTTATAGTCAGAGTGGGAGATGCAGAGGTCCATGATGTTGCTTTGGGATGGCGGCTGAGACAAGAACATGTCTTGGAATTATGATTTGACATTGTCTTACACATTAAAAGAACATGTGACAAGACGCTCTGACGTGTGAGCACATAGTGCGCAACATGAATGCCGCTAAAACATATCTACAACAAAAATAATTGACTTCATATATTATTTCTCAGAAGTCACTGTCAACTGCAACTCTTATTACAGGTACATAGTTTAGGTAATCTAGAAGCATGCATTGCTAGGGAAAAATTGTGCCCCACAGAGAGCAGGGCTTGCTGCATCAACTGGTGTTGTTACAATTGTTGTTGGTTTTATCGTTGCAGCACCTACTGAAGCTGTTGCTGTTGCTGCACCTGCTGCAATATCTGTTGTTGTTGCACTTGCTGTTGTACCTGCTGTTGCGTTGCTTTTTGCAAAATTTACTGCTTGGCTATCTGCTGTGGCAAATACAGTTGTTGAATAGTCATGGCTAAATTTGGAGACACAAATGCAGCATAACCTTGCGGCAAGATGTTATTTTGGGCATAAGGGTTGTTCAGCCCGAAAGCTACCGGCGATGGGATGTATTGTGGAACACCCCATGCTGTGGCAGAACTCGCTGAAATGGCGAGGAGGGCAAATAGAGCAAGAATCTTGGTTGACATTACAACTGATATTATTGTTTACTAATGTGTTCAACTTGCTGCTTGGGTGTGAATGATTGGCTGGTAGACTAATGCTGAAGTTGGGTCCTATTTGTACATATATATTATCAAGCAGCTCAAGCAAGAATTTGTTGTTTTGCTATAAGAAGAAAATAGAAAGCTGGAGATGACTTGGCAATGAGTCAGTTATGACAAGGAGTGTGGTGTAAAGCTTTCTTGATATATTGCACATATAAAAGTGCCACTTTATTTGTTTTCTTCTGTTAACACATGAATCGAAAGGTAACTTACTATAGATTTATACATGTGAATGCCAACATCAACATGACATAGACTTCAACTATTAAAAGTTAGTTAATGTTGTTCAATTCGGATTTGTACTCACTATGAAATGACATTGTGTCCAAAAAGACATCATGCATGACATAATGTCTGGTCATATTTTGTAATTTTATAATTTAACACTCTTGTAATATTTACACCATGGATACAAATTTTGGTGAATAAGAAAATTGAGAAAAATATTAAGATAAGGTTATGTGCCACGGGATAAGAGAAAATTTTAGCATTGTCATGATGCATATCCCTAGAAGAAAGCGAAATAATTGTTGAAGACTGGCAGTTGACGCTCGCTACAAACAAAATAAGCTTAGTAAATGTATCATTTGGAATTAAAGAGGTCACATACAAAAGTGTTAATATGTCTTAGAATTGAATATATTGTTTGCTACACTATAACAACCAATTGGGTTTGTTACATCAACTCACAATTAAAGAAGAGAAAAACGTATTCGGAAAAAAATTGGGATCGAGTACACATGAATATTGACTAGAGCATCTACCGTTAGTTTTTCTCGTTTCTCAAGAAATTTTAAGACCCTCAATATTATGCAGGGTGATTGATAACAAGAAATTCCACGCCAGCACAAAGGTCCTCATTGTAGCAAACCTTATTTTATTTTATAAATTTAAAAACTTCTACAAAGTTGTCACCGGATGTTCTTCTGTTGCACACTCATGTTATCAAAACTTATGACACGTTGAATAAATCACTAGTGCCAATTTGTGATGGTAGATCATGTACTAGCTCGTGATTAAGCGGGGCAAAAGATCCATCATTTGACACCAACATACTTAGTTGTATAGTTTAGAAAGTATTGCGTTAAAATTGACTAGGTCAGAGCGGAAGACGCAGAGGTCTGTGACGTTGCTTTGGGACGGCGGCTGAGACAAGAACATGTATTGGAATTACGATTCGACATCGTCTCACGCATTAAAAGAACACGTGACAAGACGCTCTGACGTACGAGCACACAGTGCGCAACATGAATGCCGCTAAAACATATCTACAACAAAAATAATTGATTTCATATATTATTTCTCAGAAGTCACTGTCAACTGCAACTCTTATTACAGGTACATAGTTTAGGTAATCTAGAAGCATGCATCGCTAGGGAAAAACTGTGCCCCACAGAGAGCAGGGCTTGCTGTAGCCAGTGTGTTAAACACGAATGACAGTAGCTGTTGTTGTTGAACCTGCTGAAAAATCTGTTGTTGCGCCTGTTGCAGTATCTGCTGCTGTTGTACTTGCTGAAACAGTTGTTGCTATTGTATAAGCTGCAGGTTCTGCTGCTGTTGCACTTGTTGAGCTTGTTGTTGCTGTTGCACCTGCTGTAATATCTGATGCTGTTGCACTTGCTGCATCAACTGGTGTTGTTGCAATTGCTGTAGGTTTTGTTGTTGCTGCACCTGCTGTAATATCTGTTGTTGTTGCACTTGCTGTTGTACCTGCTGCTGCATTGCCTGTTGCAAAATTTGTTGCTGGGCTATCTGCTGTGGCAAATACAGTTGTTGAATAGTCATGGCTAAATATGGAGACACAAATGCAGGGTAAGGTTGCGGCAAAATGTTATTTTGGGCATAAGGGTTGTTCAGCCCGAAAGCTACCCGCGATGGGATGTATTGTGGAACACCCTATGCTGTGGCAGCACTCGCTGAAATGGCGAGGAGGGCAAATAGAACAAGAATCTTGGTTGCCATTACTGTTGATATTATTGTTTACTAATGTGTCCAACTTCCTGCTTGGGTGTGGATGATTGGCTGGTAGACTAATGCTGAAGTTGGGTCCTATTTATACATATATGTTATCAAGTAGCTCAAGAAAGAATTTGTTGTTTTTCTATAAGAAGACGATAGAAAGCTGGAGATGACTTGGCAATGAGTCAGTTATGACAAGGAGTGTGGTGTAAAGTTTTTTTTGACATAGTGCACAAGTAAAAGTGCCACTTTATTTGTTTTCTTCTGTTAACACATGAATCGAAAGGTAACTTACTATAGATTTATACATGTGAATGCCAACATCAACATGACATAGACTTCCACTATTAAAAGTTAGTTAATGTTGTTCAATTCGGATTTGTACTCACTGTGAAATGACATTGTGTCCAAAAAGACATCATGCATGACATAATGTCTGGTCATATTTGGCAATTTTATAATTTATCGCTCTTATAATATTTACACCATGGATACAAATTTTGGTGAATGAGAGAAAAGTTTAGTATTGTCATGATGCATATCCCTAGAAGAAAGCAAAATAATTGTTGAAGACTGGCAGTTGACGCTCGCTACAAACAAAATAAGCTTAGTAAATGTATCATTTGGAATCAAAGAGGTCACATACAAAAGTGTTAATATGCCTTAGAATTGAATATATTGTTTGCTACACTATAACAACCAATTGGGTTGTTACATCAACTCACAATTAAAGAAGAGAAAAACGTATCTGGAAAGAAATACGGATCGAGTACACATGAATATTGACCAGAGCATCTACCGTTAGATTTTCTCATTTCTCAAGAAATTTTAAGACCCTCAATATTATGCAGGATGATTGATAACAAGAAATTCCACGCCAGCACAAAGGTCTTAATTGTAGCAAACCTTTTTTTATTTTATAAATTGAAAAACTTTTACTAAGTTGTCACCGGATGTTCTTCTGTTGCACACTCTTGTTATCAAAACTTATGAAACGTTGAATAAATCACTAGTGCTAATTTCTAATGTTGATCAAGTACTAGCTCATGATTAAGCAGGGCAAAACATCCATCATTTGACACCAACATAGTTAGTTGTATTGTTTAGAAAGTATTGTGTTAAAATTGACTACATCAGAGTGGGAGATGCAGAGGTCCATGACGTTGCTTCGGGACGGTGGCTGAGACAAGAACATGTGTTGGAATTACGATTCGACATCGTCTCACGCATTAAAAGAACACGTGACAAGACGCTCTGATGTACGAGCACATAGTGCGCAATATGAATGCCGTTAAAACATATCTACAACAAAAATAATTGACTTCATATATTATTTCTCAGGAGACACCGTCAACTGCAACTCTTATTACAGGTACATAATGTCTGGTCATATTAGGCATTTTTATAATTTATCGCTCCTCTAATATTTACACCATGGATACAAATTTTGGTGAATAAGAAAATTGAGAAAAAATATCAAGATAAGGTTATGTGCCACGGGATAAGAGAAAAGTTTAGCATTGTCATGATGCATATCCCATGAAGAAAGCAAAATAATGATTGAAGACTGGCAGTTGACGCTCGCTACGAACAAAATAAGCTTAGTAAATGTATCATTTGGAATCAAAGAGGTCACATTCAAAAGTGTTAATATGTCTTAGAATTGAATATATTGTTTGCTACACTATAACATTTAATTGGGTTTATTGCATCAACTCACAATTAAAGATGAGAAAAACATATCCGGAAAGAAATATGGATTGAGTACAGATGAATATTGACTAGAGCATCTACCATTGGTTTTTCTCGTTTCTCAAAAAATTTTAAGACCCTCAATATTATGCAGGGTGATTGCTAATTAGAAATTCGACACCAGCACAAAGGTCTTCATTTTAAAAACCTTATTTTATTTTAAAATTTTAAATACTTTAATAACTTGTCACTAGATGATCCGTTGCTGCGCATTGATGTTATCAAAACTTATGAAACATTGAAGAAATCATTAGTGCCAATTTGTGATGGTAGATCATGTACTAGCTCGTGATTAAGCGGGGCAAAAGATCCATCATTTGACACCAACATACTTAGTTGTATAGTTTAGAAAGTATTGCGTTAAAATTGACTAGGTCAGAGCGGGAGATGCAGAGGTCCGTGACGTTGCTTTGGGACGGCGGCTGAGACAAGAACATGTGTTGGAATTACGATTCAACATCGTCTCATGCATTAAAAGAACACGTGACAAGACGCTCTTACGTACGAGCACACAGTGCGCAACATGAATGCTGCTAAAACATATCTACAACAAAAATAATTGATTTTATATATTATTTCTCAAAAGTCACTGTCAACTGCAACTCTTATTACAGGTACATAGTTTAGGTAATCTAGAAGCATGCATCGCTAAGGAAAAATTGTGCCCCACAGAGAGCAGGGCTTGCTGTAGCCAGTGTGTTAAACACGATTGGCAGTAGCTGTTGTTGTTGAACCTGCTGAAAGATCTGTTGTTGTTGTGCTATAAAAAGAGGATAGAAAGCTTGAGATGACTTGGCAGTGAGTCAATTATGACAAGGAGTGTGGTGTTAAGTTTTCTAGATATATTACACATATCATGTGCCCCGTTATTTATTTTATTCTCTTAACACATGAATTGAAAGGTAACTTACTATAGATTTATACATGTGAATGCCACATCAACATGACATAGACTTCGACTTCAAAAGTTAGATGATGTTGTTCAATCCAGTTTTGTAACTCACTGTGGAATGGCATTGTGCCAAAAAAGACATCATGCATGACATGGTGTCGAGTCACCAAAATTGGGTCCCAGCACTCTTGTCTCTTCCTTTTTTTTAATTTCCACTTGTATTGAGCCAACGATTCAGGCTGCTCTCTCTCTCTCTCTGCACCGAAGGTACCACCCGGCAGCCTTCGTCTTTGGACATGTGTGCCCGAAAGACAAAAGTTCTCTCTGTTTTTTCGCTTTCAAACCTCTCGGTTGCACTGAGCTTCACGGTAGAGCCCCAGGACCCCCGTGTGACCCCACCTAACAGGGCCAAGGAACACCTGACACACAGGACAGAACTCCGGCTTGGATTGATTAGCCGAAAAAGAGGCTACATGGCAGTACGCATGGTAAACTGGGAGATAACAGCGCGCGGGAGCGCTCTCGAACCGCGACTACTCCACGAATCCTAGGGAAAATAGGACAAGGGACGCCGCGGAAGATCACCGAGGGCTCGCACCAGCGGTTGGGCTAGGCGACGAGATCGAAATTGACAAAGAGTTGGTGATGGCAGCCCCACTTGGACTACGGTGACTAGCTTGAAAGGAGGTGCTCGTGTTATGGTGCTTCTGTCCAATACAGAGGGGCGAAACTTTACCAAATCTAAACGGCATACAACACTGAAGACAGAACGTGCACTGAAGGAGTGAGTTCCCTACTGAGGGAACGGCAGCGATTGTGATTGGAGAATAACGGTGATTCGCCCTCCTGAAATCTGCTTCTACTAGCTCGAAGCACCACGAGGTTAGCTCCAAGGTGCATGGTGATGCAAGAAGAACAAGGTAGAGAGCTCATGTTGCGATGGTGCTAAGCTGCCACATCAGCAAGAGGCGGCGTGGAGGCTATGGTTCTGTTCAAGGCTGAAAAGGAGGGCGCGAGATAAAGGTTTTGGATGGCACGGTTGGTAGCACTGCTGCAGTGCGTGGGGCATCTCACCCCCTTTGGACGTCCATGTCCATGCCTCTCGCTAGGTGAGTTCGAATCCCGCCGTCACATTGTTCCTTTGGCAAGATAGCAAGCCTGCAGATCGGTGCCACATTGCAGGATCCTGAATGTTCAGCGGGCGCACGTAGTCACAATGCACTTGGAATGTGGCTCCCGTCTTCGCTCGGTTGGTGCAACAGGCTTTTCTAGCAAGCTACACGCATGAGAGCAACCAAAATGAATCATGTCGAGGGTCAGTCGATTGAGGAAATTGTTAGAGAGACGGGTAGACATAGAGTTCATTATTCTGTTTTAGGGGTTCTATGCATATTGTACCATCACCTGTACTTTATTTGTAGAAGGCCATTAGCCTTGGGAATATAAGTTCAGTTTATTAACATGGTTTTAGAGCCAAGGGATCTTTTCTAGGGTTTCATTCCTCTTCCTAGTTCTTGTAGCCCGCTCCTACACCCGTCGGCTACTCATCCGGATCTCCTGCGGTTCACTGCCACCTCCGCTACCACCATTCATAGATGGTATATAGGCTGTTGTTTCCACTAAGTTGTCAGCCTTCCATCCCCTGCGCGATTCGTTGGTGTCACCTGGAAGCGAGTCGATCCCAACGTTGCTCAAAGGTGTCTAGATCTGGCGACATCATTACCAGCTGTACCGATCTGGTTTTTTTTTTAGTTTCTTTCGTTGCTTGTCCATTACTCTATCTGTTTGTTTGTTTTGGTTCCCTTGGTGACTGAACATTATCTGATCGAGGCTTTAAAAAAAATAAAAAAGAAAAGAAAGAAAAAATAGGTCCCCCTTCTGCAGCGGATGCATCTACTATTGTTGTACCTCTTTGCTCGGTGCTATTCGATGGCACCAACTATGTGGAGTTTGTTCAGCACATGTGCATCCATATGCACGATCTTCATGTCTGGAGCGTACTCAAAGGACATCATCGTTGTCTGGATGTTTCTCCTTTACCCACAGAGTTTGTTCCTGTTGCTGGTACACCAGCTATGACTCCTACATCTGGTGCTCCTGCAGGAGATGCTCCTTGAACCTTGCCCGTTGCAGCTACTGCAGTCTACAATGAGGCTGTCTCTGCTTATTAGGAAGCACTGGACTTGTACTGTGATGAGCTCACCGCCTATTTCGAGTGGGTTTATGATGAGGCCAAAGCCGTTGCTATCCTGGTTGCCAGTCTGCTTCCTCAGTATACCGCGGAGGTCGTGGGATTATCTACTGCCTTTGAGATGCAGACCTATCTTCGCCACTTCTAGCCATCAAGAGATGCTCTCTACCTCTCAGTGGTTCATCAGGAGTAGACTCTTCAGCAGGGTGAGCTTTTTGTTGATTACTTCTACATCCAGATGACTGTCATCTAGTGTCGGATGGACTCATTGTGCACTATTGGATGCCGCATGTGTGCTTGTTGTCACGCTTTCCAAGCTGAGAGTGATTTTTTGCACCTCTACGAGTTTCTCACGCATGTTCGTCCGGAGTTCAAGCAGATTCATCCTCAACTGCTTACATGACATCCTCGGGTCACTATTGTGGAGGCCCTCACTGTTGTTTGCTCTAAGGAGACTCATCTTCATGGTGCTGGTCTTCTGCCACTTACATCGATACCGTCAGTACTTGTGGCTACATCGACTATATCTACTATAGCTCCATCATCAGTTCCTCCGGTTCTGACAACTTCTTGGACGGCTACTTCAATTGCTGCTTTATGCACTCCTACCTTTGGTACTCGACCCTCTCATTGTGACTATTGTGGTCATGATAGCAACTGGGAGACTCAGTATTACAGGAATAAGAAGAAGAAGATGAAGCATCCAGCTGGCACTTCTTCCTCTTTAGTTACCACGACACTGACTTTCTCGGTGACATTGGACACTCAGCAGGAGATCCTACGTCTGGTTCATCAACTATGTGTTTTGCCGCCTTCCGCTATGATAGATTCTGCTAGTGCTTTGCTTTTATCTTCCGGCAAGAACCCACCCTCTTCTCCACAGTCAAGTAAGCCTTGAATTCTTGATTCTGCAGCTTCTTTTGACATGACCTCAGATTCTTCAGTTCTTTTATCCTTGATTCGCCCTTCCTCACCTGTTATATTTGTTACTGCTGTGGGATTTCCCTTCCTATTGCTAGTCGAGGCTCTCTTGAGACCTCTAGCTTTCATGTCTCTTCAGTTTCCTATGTTCCTCATCTAGCTTTGCAGCTTATGTCTGCCGATCAGATTACTGATTATGGTTATCGTGTTATCATTGATTCTAATTCTTGCTATATTCAGGACCGCCACACAGGAGATCAGATTAGTACTAACCATTGGCGCCTTGATTCCCAGCGTCTTTATGAGCTTGATTGGTTGCGTCTTCCGTCCACTACTACTAACGGTACTTGTGTTGATGCTTCTGCTGGAAGTTTTCATCAGTGACATCATCATCTGGGACACATTAGCAGGTCTAGACTATCCTCTCTTATTTGTCGAGGACTTCTAGGGCATGTCTTAGGAGATGTGTCTATTCATTCGTGCCAGGGTTGTTGTTTAGGAAAGCATATTCAGCTTCCTTGTGACAGTAATGAGTCTATTTTTCAACGTGCTTTTGATCTAGTTCACTCAGATATTTGGATCCTAGCTCCTTTTCCTTCCAAAGGGGGTCACAGATACTATAATATTTATTGATGATTTTTGTTGTTATACTTGGGTCTATCTTATGACTTCTCGTAGCGAGGTTTTTCTCATTTACAGACGCTTTGCTGCTATGGTTCACGTGCACTTTGACACGACTATTCGGGTTTTTTGTGCTAACTTTTACGGTGAGTTCACCTCCCGAGCTTTTCGTGATTTGCTTGACTCTCAGAGGACTATTGCTCAGTATGTTCTCCTGTCCCAGTGCGCATGCTTAGAATGGTGTTTCCAAGGGTAAACACTGCCATACTTAAGACAACAAGTGCATTTATGCTTGCTTCCTCTGTCCCACCGCACTTTTGGGCTGAGGCAGTTTCCACCACCACTTACATAAACATCTAGCCTTCTACCTCTCTCAAGGGTAACATTCCCTTTCAGCGGCTTCTTGGATGTCTTCCTGACTACTTTTCTCTTCGTTTGTTTGGTTGTGCTTATTATGTTCCTCTACCGCCTAGAGAACGTACCAAACTCACCTAACAGTCGGTTGAGTGTGTTTTCCTTGGTTACTGCATGGAGTATAAGGGTTAGCGCTACTGGGACCCTGTCGCTCATTGAATACGGACTTCTTGAGATGTTATCGTCGATGAGTGATGTCCTTTTTCTCCCCCTCCTTCTCCCGATACTTCAGAGTTCTTTAGTTGAGCTTCTCTCTTTCCTTGTCTTTCTAGATATGCTGGTTGCAACTATACCCACATTCCTTATATCTCGCATCCGACGGTTATGTCTTCGGATCCTTCTTCTATGGTTCGTGACTACACCATGAATCCATCGGTGACACGTACCTGATGATGTTTCCCCGCTTGGCGAGGCCTCGTCTTCCCCCACCATTCTCTCCTCACCACCACCTGCTCCTTCACCACCACCTGCTCTTTCACCGGGGCCTATCCTTGATCTGGCTCCTCGTCGTAGTGATCATGCTCGTCGGCTTCCAAATTGGTCCGATCCTTGTGTCTATACCTTTGTGGTTCTCTCAAAGCTTACCTGTTATAGCGATATTGTCCGCCATTAGGAGTGGCAGGATGCGATAGCAGAGTAGCTTGCTGCTCTTAAGCGTATGGGTACATGAGAAATTATTCCTCTTCCCTCCAGTTGTTAGCTTCATGAACTTTGAAGTCCCCTAAAAGGTATGAATTAATTTTGGTGACGGAATGAACACCATAGGTAACGGTTGTGATTGTAGGTTCCACCCCAGTAATTCTACATCAACATGGTGTGCTTATTCGATGGATGACAAGGACGATCCTAAGAAGAGGAGTTTTCGGGCGTCGGAGGTCCAACTAAGAGCGCTGCGACCACTCATAGAACTCCCTGTCCTGCCGTCTTCTCTCCTCTGCGAGCTCTCTCTCCGTCCATAGCTGCTCCTCAATCTGGAGACGCTCGAGTCGGATCCTCTCCTTGAACTCGGCTCTCTCTCTGCGTATCCGCTCATCCTGCTCCTCTCGGTACCTCCTTTGATCTACTTTCTCCGTCTGAATAGCGTCCAACCTGGCAGCAAGTGCAGGGTCAAGCATAGCACGAGAGGTCGGAGTCTCGGCCTAATCTGGAGCCTCAGTGCTCCTGGCTCCCGGCTGTGCTCCCTCCAGAGCCTCAGTCTCAACCTCCTCTGGGGCGGTGGTCTCCTCTCCTCCAGGGGTGCTCTATGAAGCTGACACTCTAAGTACCATAGAGTCGAATGGCTTTGCTGGACTGAAGGAGGTAGTAGTCTCTAGCAACACTGCATACTCCTCCTCAGTCATCACCTTGGCTCTCCTTAGCATCAAACAGATATAAGGGGCAAGTCGTAACTGATGTGCTCCTATCCCCTCATATATCACATCCTCGATCTGAGCCAGCAGCAAATCTGCCAAGCCAAAATTCTCGTGCCTCGGCAGAAAGCATAGTAGCTACTAGTGTAGTATGATCACCCGCTCTCTTTAGCCAACCCATGGCGCAATAGACTTCCCAAGCATCCCTCTCAAAACACACGCCTCGTGTGTCAAACATAGAGACTGCCTCGAGTAGTGCTCCCATAAGGTGATGGGAAAGCAACACTAATCCAGTAGTCACTCGGCTCCATCCATCCAAAAGGTCTGAACGGTGATGAGAAGTCTAGATGGGCCAGTGCATGGATTCGAGTCTCTGAAGAAACAAACTCAAGTGCAGCCAAGACGTCGACCCTCTTGAACCTGTGTGGCTCCCTTCGGTACATGAACCAAAAATAAGAGCGGTCAAGAGAATTCCACAGTAAGGCATAGAACTCAAGCACTAAGCTGCTAGGTGACTAAATCTAAAAGTCTAGAAAGATAAGAGATATGCTTCTTCATGACAACCCTAGCTCCTTTGCTCAGTGCCTCTAAAGAACAGTGGCGGTGTGCTGAGCTCTTGCCCTTAGTGGAAAGCTGCCTTCTGTAGGCCTCAAAAATCCTCTGTTGGAGAACTATCCAAAACTATCCAGTATCTACATGTCTGCCAGCGGGGACTCAAGTAGTGAAGTCCACTCTCCTCTTGGCATTGATGGCCGAGCCCTTGCGCTTCAACAAATCAATCTCAACCTCTGCTATCCGACCCATGGCTCGACGAGCTCTCTCGGTTTTGGTTGTGCACACCTAGCTCGCAGACTCCAAATCTCTGATGAGGGCACCTATGTGTCCTCTGCTGTGAACTCCTCTGGGCTGCCTCTTTCTCCGTGGTTCTCGACTGCCTACTGGCAAGAGCTCTCTGTGGCTGCACCTCTGCCACTTAAGGGGTGGTCGTCACTCTCTGTCGGGTCGACCTCCTCAACTCCCCCTGGAACTCTGCTCCTCCTATCTTGAGAACACCTGACCTACTGTGTGGAGGCATGTCCACATCCGCTGCAGCTAGTGCTCGATCCCACTTGGGGTCACCTGTCCGCTGCTTCTTCTTCTTCTCCGGCTCAACTGCCTTGCCCTTCCCCTTCTCTGAAGACGGTCTCTGCCTACCCATCCTGTCAACTGACTCTAAAAGATCAACTATAAGATCAACTGCTCAGCTGACACAACAAGATAGGATTAAGAGCTTGGCTCTTAACCTGTCCAAGAGAATCTGGACCACCACAAAAACCACTGAAACCTGTCTCTGTCCTCTGCCTTGATCCACTATCCAACTGCCACTGCACCACATAGGAATAAAATATAGGTTGTAAGCATAAAAGGTGAGCGACTCGAAATAAAGTCCTAGTGGTTGAATCAAAGACATATCACCGATCAAATAAAACAAATAAGCATGGCGGTGCATCGACAGACAAATGTCACAATTCATATAATAGCAGTGCATCCAAATTGTGACACTAGCGACAGGAGACTCAATGCCATACTAAAAATATGCGAGCGATAACCTCAGTATGGCACTAAGCACAGGAATTTGTCAACTTATCACGTTAATTGGCAATAAAAGGTGAGAACCTTTCATGCAAAAGCTACCAATTTCAGCAATTAATTAACAAGAAAAGCATGTGGGGAGTGATAGAATTCAATACCTCGGGGAATAGAGCTGAAAACCACCAAAGATTTCACCGAAGCATCAACCGATCACCTCTAAAACAAAAACCCTCTGAGGGCTTTCGTGGAGCGTGGGGTGACGGCTAGGAAAGCACACGGCAAAGTCGAATTAGCAAGGGTGGCGCGCACCGGTGTGGGAGAAGCAGCGCGAAGCAGGAGCAAGGTGGGCACAGTGGCGGCGCGGCGCAGCGGATCAAGAGCGACGGCAGAAGCGCGCGCTAGCCAGGCTGCTCTGCAGAGCTGCGAGTGATGGCGAGAGCGAAGGCTGCAGTGTCGATGCAGAGCACGGCAGTCGGAGACAGGCGGTGCAAGTGCGTGGCGGCACGGGGCGGAGCACAGCGGTGGCGATCGACGGCGGTGGGGCAGTCGGCTCGATGGAATCACACACGTTTTGGAATGAAAACTAAGAACGTACGTGTGGCTATGTTAAGAATAAATCAATGGCCAAGATTAAATGAATCAAAAATGGATGGCCGAGATTTTACTGATCGACTTTGTCACTGGACTGTCCGGTCCCCCAAGTTTGTCTGGTGACTCCAAAATGCCGGATTGTCTAGTGTCTATCGAGAGCCGATTTCAGAGAAGCAACCGCTTAATCTTCCAGTCACAGAACTGTCCGATGAACCCTACTGAATGTCTGATGACTGTCTGAGTCTGCAGGTCATTCAGTTCAAAAGATACAATCACCGAACTGTCCGGTGAAGGCGCCGGACTGTCTGGTGACCTCAAGGAATTGCAAAACCAAGATACTCTTTCTAGACTTTAAGTGTCCTCACCAAAGAACTAAATAAACATCACACTTGTCTAGAAAGAGAACTCTTAAACACTCCTTTGCAAATAGATAACTTCCAAAGAGTTTAGCATTTTCACAAATCGCAATTAAGGTCGAGCGATAAAAACCAAAGCGAGAAGGAGGCTAAAAAAAGGAAATGTATGAACCCTTGTTCACGATCCACGTAAATGGATATTAGAGACCATTAAGCACAGGGTTTAATGGGCATGAAGCTCAACAATTGCTTTGGTTACTCTTTGTGGAGTATGTGAATCCATATGGACAATGTAGTCACTTTCTTCATAGAGTAACACGTCTCCTCCGTGGTTCCTATATGCAATGCAAACAAACAGGCTAGCTAATGCAAGAGAATTTAAAGCATACCATGTAGATGCAAGAAAATTAAAAATATTGCATAAAGAAACCTATTCGGTGTCAATTTTGACCAATCTCAAGCTTATTCACTACATGCCCGCCGCTTTGCCTTAGATAGCCAATCCACATTCTCAAGCTCTTCCCCCATGTATATAGATATCTTAAGGTGGTTTGGCACCGATCCTATTTTTTTTTCTTTTTTTATCTTTTTACACATGATGCATGATAGTGCAAACATCTAGTCCACGGAGGAGTCCTAACTAGCATGTAAGAAAAGGAACTTACTCTACTATATATAAGAATAACCTCCTTGAAGAGTAAATTGGCGTTGAAACTCGATCAACATGTGGTGGACTTCAAAAATCTTCATTTCGCTTCATGGTCCACCACCTAGGCCCCTTCTTTTTTTTTGAACCCAAGAGAGTTTAGGCTTTCTCTCTCTGTCCACGATCACCTTGGGAACCCATATCTTCTCGATTGTCCTCTTGTCATTTGGCGGTTCGAGCGGCTTGGCCTTCACTTTTTCATCTTTGTCTCTGAAAAGTTTGTAGTGCTCATCTTCATAGAAAAGGTTAGCGTTAGGTATAATCTTAGGCACGCTCACCTTGGGACAATCTTTTGAGTGGTGACCATCAAAGCAACACTTCTCACAATGGTAGTCATCCGCCATGAGCGGGGCTATCCATTCGGGGATATCATCTTGGTTGCCAATGATGTTGATAGAGAAAGGGTATGATCCTAAACCTTTGTGATTGTGGTTGTTGATCAGGTTCTTGCTTAGGATTTTCTTTTGAATTTGCCTTCCTCTAGTGAGCCGCTCGAATGCATCCATTACGGCCTCTCTCTCCTCCTTGAGCTTTGTGTATTCCTTCAAAATAGATGGCTCAAGAGTAGTAGCCTCCTTGGAGAGGGTTGGATCACAAGAAGTAGAAGCTTTATTTAAATGCTTAGGAGAGTTAAAGAGAGAGTCAAGATCCAGAGATTCATGGGAGCGCACCAATGTCTTATGCTTCTCACCTAGCTCAACGTGCTTCTGTTTGAGAGCCTCATAAGACTCACGTAGAACACCATGGTGATGCTTAAGAGCATTGAGCTCCCCCTCAAGCTCTCGAACTCAGAATACCGCTACTTCATGCTCCTTGGTCACCACCTCGATTTTCTTGATCTTCTTGATGATGGTCTTGTTGGCCTTATTAAGGAAGAGGACTAGATCATTATAGCTCGATTCATCATCTTCATCATCATAGTCCTTCTCTTCTTCAAGATCATCATCCTCATCCATATAGCCCTCACAACTTCAGGCCATCAAGCAAAGTGGAGGTGGTGGTAGCTCATTGGTGAAGCTTGTAATGGCAATACCCACGAGCTCTTCTTCACTAGAAGATGAAGAGTCCGAATCATCATCATCGGTGAGCCACTCACCAACAATGTAAGCATTGTGCGGAGACTGCTTCTCCTTACTCTTACTCTTCTCCTTGACGAAGAACTTCTTGAACTTCCTCTTTGGCTTGTGTTCTTCATCTTCACTCTCACTAGAGGCTTCCTTCTTGCTCTCCTTCTTGGGCTTGAGACACTCTTTTGCAAAATGCCCTTTCTTGCGACAATTGAAGCACCCGGAATTCTTCTTGGAAGATGAGGGTATTCTCTTGCGAAATATCTTCTTCATCAAGAGCCAAGGTCCTCATTGTCACTTTTCTTATCCTCATCTTCCTTCACGTCCTTCTTCCTCTTGTTCTTGCCATTGGGAGATTCTTTAACTTGAATGGCAAGATTCTTGGGCAATTGAGTGTCGGTAGAGGTGCCCAACATATACCCCTTATAGGTTGTGAGCTTGCTGAGCATAACGTCAACGAAGAGAGTAGCCAAGTTGGCTTGAAAGAGACATGTGACGATGGAGTTGTTGCTTGGTAGCAACACCCTCAATAGCTTTCTCGTGATCTCAATATCATCAATTTTGTTCTTGAGGCCCAAGGCATTGATCTTCTCCATCACTACATGCAAGCGAGAAAAACATCATTAGCTTTTTCATATGGTAGCATGGTGATGGAATCATATTTGTTCTTGAGAACATAATAACGCTCTTCCTTGGCCTCGGAGGAGCTCTCATGAATGTTTTGCAATTGCATCCAAATTTCATGCTCGGTAGATGATGCATTGATCATAGAGAAAACATTTTTATATATGCATCTAAACATAGCATTCTTGGCCTTTGCGTTGAATTTAATGAAAAGTGTCATTCTCATTCGTAGCATTCTTAGTCACAAGCCATGCTTTCCCGTCAATTGACACTAAGTAGGCTTGCATGCGAGCCTTCTAATATGAGTAATCGTCCCTATCTAATACGGGCGGAGTTTCTATCCCGTTTGGCATCTTTACTCAGGGTGATGAAGCCTAAAAATGAGCACTTAGCTCTAATACCACTTGTAGGATCAAGGACACCGAGAAGAAGGGTTAAAACTGTGGACTTATAGCACTAATTTCACTACGAACTTAAACTATAAGACTCGATCGCATCGAAAGCAAACCTATGCAAGTCTAGTAAGCCAAGACCCCTAACAATACTAGTGAAAAGATAATAACAACAAGCAAGCATTAGCACGATAGCCACCAAGAGAAATCAAAGAACAACCTATCACACTACTCAAACAGTAAGTAAATGCGGTAAGTAAAAAGAGTGAGATAGAGAGTGCTCAGTGATTTTTTTTGAGATCTTAAAAGGTGGGCACCTTCCCCTAATCCTCGTTGAACCACTCCCGTCGGAGTCTTGTTCTTCCCGTCATTCTCGGAACGATGCTCATAAGGGTACACTTCACTCCCGGAGTGAAGTCACCAGCGGCGCAGCTACACAATACCTAAGCGCTAGAGCAAGCCTCCAAGGCTCAGATGCTCTCTCTTGGTGTTCCTTTCAAGCGGAGGACCCGAAACCACGTACAAACTTGGCGAAGTCTTCCACAATCTCCTCAAAAGCTCGATCACTGACTCCTAGCTGGTCTAGGCTGCCGACACCAAGAGTAATAAGCAAAGATCACTCCTCTCAAGCCCTACAAGCTTCGGAAGCATATGAATGCTCCCTATCACTCTCCTACTAGCACCAAAGATCTCTAATCTTGCAATGTGCACTCTTGATGGTGTCCTTTGGCCTCTCACAAGTTTCCTCTAGCTTCTCAAACTGTAAGCACACTGGAAAATGTCCCCCTCCACGGTTTAAATAGGCTCTAAGCCCAAAAACAACCGTTGGAATATGATGTCATAAAGCTGACTATTTTATACAATCAGCAGATTGTCCGATGACTAGACCACCGAACTGTCTGGTAACCCTTCCTCCTCCTGAGCCAGGGAAACACTCTCTCTGGAATCCATTTCATAGGACACCGGATTGTTCGGTGACTTTCAGTTTTGGATTCCCAGAGACATCTTCTCTGAACTTTGGCTTGGACCTCATCGGACTGTCCGATGACTGCCACAACGGACTTTCTGATGTCTTCTCTGCAGCAACTCCAGAGAGCACCTCTCTTTGGACTCTGAAGTCCTAACTCATCGGACTGTCCGATAACCTCACTAGACTGTTCGGTGACAGCTTCTTCGACTGAATTTGATCTTCGATCTTCGACTTCGCTTCCTCTGTCATCTTTAGTGCTTTCTGAGGATCTAAAGAGCATTCACACCCTCTAACACTTGTATGACAAGAGACAAATGACCTTACCCTTTCATAGTACCGACGTTCTATGGACTATCTACCTAGTCCTTAGCCTTGGTCCTCCGACGCCCGAAAACTCTTCTTCTAGGATTTGTCCTTGTCATCCACCGAGGAAGCCTACCATGTTGATGTAGAATTAGTGGGGTGGTACCTACAATCACAACTGTTACCTATGGTGTTCATTCAATCACAAAAATCAATTCATACCTTTTAGTGGACTTCAAAGGTCACAAAGCTAACACTACATCAACATAGTGGGCTTTCTCGATGGATGAAAAGGACGATCTCAAGAAGAGGAATTTTTGGGCGTCAGAGGACTAAGGCTAAGGATTAGCGAGAGAGTTCATAGGACCTCCGGTACTATTTAGGGGATAAGGTCATTTGTCTCCTGTCATACAAGTGTTAGAGGGTGTGAAGCTCCTTAGATCCTCAGAAAGCGAAGTCAAAGATCGAAGCTCATCTAGTTGGAGTTGCAGTCACCGAACAGACCGGTGAGCCAGAAGACGAAATACAGAGAAGATGTCTCTGGGAGTTCAAAAGTGAAAGTCACCGGACAGTCCAGTGAAGGTATGCACCGGATAGTCCGGTGTCCTATGAAATGGATTCCAGAGAGGGTGTTTCCCTAGCCAAGAGGAGGATAGGGTCACCGGACAGTTCGGTGATTGCATAAAGCAGTCAGCTTTACGACATCACATTTCAACACGTTTTTGGGCTTGGAGCCTATTTAAACTGTGGAGAGGGACATTTTACTGTGTGTCTGAGGTCTGATCTACTAGACGAAACTTATAAGAGGCCAAGGGACACCACCAAGAGAGCACAAGACAAGATTGGAGATCTTTGGTGCTAGTAGGAGAGCGATAGGGAGCATCCATACACTTTTAGAGCTTGTGGGGCTTGAGAGGAGTGATCTTTGCCTATTACTCTTAGTTTGGGCAGCCTAGACCAGATAGGAGTCGGTGTTCGAGCTTTCGAAGAGATTGTGGAAGACGACGCCAAGTTTGTACGCATTTTCGAGTCCTCCGCTCAAAAGGGACAGCAAGAGAGAACGCCCGAGCCTTGGAGGCTTGCTCTAGCGCTTAGGTATTGTGTGCAGCTGCCGGTGACTTCACTGTGGGAGTGAAGTGTACCCTTGTGAGCCTCGTTCTAGGAATGACGGGAGGAACCAAGACTTCCAACGGAGTGGTTCAACGAGGATTAGAGGAAGGCGCCTACCTTCCGAGACCTCGAGAAAAAATCACTAAGCACTCTCTATCAATCTCTTTACTTACCGCATTTACTTACCTTTTGAAGTGATAGGTTGTTCTTTGGTTCCTCTTTGTGGCTATCGTGCTAGTGCTTACTTGTTGTTTTTATTATCTCACTAGCATTGTTACGGGTCTTGGCCTTCTAGAATTGGATAGGTTTGCTTTCGTTGCAATTGAGTCTCATAGTTTTAGTTCGTAATGAAATTAGTCCTATAAGTCCACCGATTCTACCCCTCCTTCTTGGTATCCTTGATCTTTACACCAGTGTTTGTCTTATCACACGCAAGTGGGTCTACAAGGTTAAGACCCTCTTAGATGGTTCTCTTGAGCGATACAAGGCTCGCCTTGTTGCTCGTGGCTTCCAACAGGAGCAGGGTCACGACTTTAATGAGACCATTGCTCTGGTCGCTCATGTAACCACGGTTCACATTCTTTTGGCCGTGGCCTCTAGGCGGAACTGGTCTATTTCTCAGCTTGACGTTAAGAATGCTTTCATAACAATAAGCTTTGTAAGGTTGTTTATATGCAGCCTCCTCCAGGATACTCTTCCACAGGGTTTCGTGTGTTGCCTTAGTTGTTCTTTGTATGGCCTTAAGCAGGCTTCCCATGCTTTGTTTGAGCATTTCTCTTCTGTGGTTTTAGCTGCCAGCTTCTCTTCTACGGAGTAGTGATTATGATCTTGCGCTTTTTATTCACTCCTCTGCTCTCTTCTTCTCCTATATGTTGATGATATGATCATTATAGAAGATGATTCTTAGTATATTACCTTTGTTAAGGCTACACTCAATGAACAGTTTCTGATGTCTGATCTCAACCTCTTCTGTATTTTCTTGGGAATGAGGTTTTTCTCCTCTTCTGAGGGGATCCCCCTATCTCAGGAAAGTACATTCTTGATCTGGTTGCTCGAGCTTCTTTAGCTAATAAACGTACTGCACAGACTCCCATGGAGCTGCATCTCCAGCTTCATCCTATTGATAGTGAGCCCCTTGAGGATCCTACTCGTTACCGTCATCTTATTGGGAGTCTTGTCTACCTACGCGTCCTGATACTTTTCATGCAATGCACATTTTTGTTAGTTCATTTCTGCTTCAACTCACACCCACTATAGTCACCTTCTTCATGTTCTACGCTACCTGCGTCTCCTGTCATCTTTTCTTTCCACTCTCTAGTTCTTTGAGTCTTCATGCTTACTCTGATGCTACTTGGGCTGATGATCCTTCAGATAGCAGGTATATCTGCTTACTGTGTTTTCTTGGGTGGTTCTCTCATTGCTTAGAAGACAAAGAAGCAGAATGCAGTATCTCGTTCTAAAGTTGAGGCTAAGTTGCGTGCTATGGTGTTGTTGACAGCGGAGCTCTGTTGGTTACGGTGGTTGCTTGAGAATTTTGTTGCCCCTATGACAGTCCCGATCTTTCACTCTGACAGTACAGGTGCCATGGCTATGGCCCGGGATCTGGTGAAGCATGAGAACTCCAAGCACATCAGTGTGGATTTTTTTTTTATTCGAGCTCAGGTTCATGATCAGGTGGTTGATATTCGGTATGTGCCTTCAGAGCTACAGATTGCTGAATTCTTCACGAAAGCACATACTAGAGCACAGCGTAGTTTCTTCCACTCTAAACTCAGTGTTGTTGATCCACCATAAGTTTGAGGGGGTGTTAGAAAGATGGATGGACAGAGTTAGTTTTTCTTTTTTATCTCTTTATTGTATTTTCCTTATTGTATGAGAGGTTATGTGCATATTATACCATCACTTGTACTTGATTTATAAAAGGCCATTGGCCCTTGGGAATATAAGTTCAGTTTCCCTAACAGAAATGACTAGCAAGGGAGCTACGAGTGTTCTCTCCAAAATTTCAACTGTGACTTGAAGGGGCCGAGTCACTCGACTTGTCCAGGCCGAAAGCACAGGCTGCGGCTGTGGTCGCAACCTGGCCTGGACTTTCAAGCATTACAAAGCAATGGTGTTGGGAAATTAGAGTTCATGCTTCAAATTGCTTTGAAACAAGTTACAAAAGAGTTGAGCTAGCTCTTTAATCTAAGATCCAAAGGTTCAATACACGGGTATTACATAACCAAGAAAAGTGGTGCAACGGTTGTGGGGTTTGAATCATGTTCGATTAGAGGTCAGATAGTGTGTATCGCATCTCCACCAAATTGAGAGTTACCACGACCTAATCGAAGATCAGAAACCACGAACACATCAACTTTCCCTCCCACAAACACCCTAGCCATGTCGCTGGTGCAAGCACACTACATTCGGCTTTCCAACCCCAACATGTGGATACACGCAAGGAGGCGCTGCTGTTGTGGTTCCGTTCGGCTATACTAGGAGGATACAGTTGTTGTCGAATACTTCCTCTATATCGACGCGATTATGTTGGATCTCGCTTCTTCAACCTCGTAATAGCTTCTGCTTTGCCTGCGCATCTAGTGGTAACCATTTATGATCCTCTCTTGCAAACTATCACTATCATAGCCTACACGTTCCTCAACCCAAGTTCAAGACTGAGCTTCTCACTGCTGCTGCAAGTTCATAAAGAAATTAGTCCCCCAACAGAAAATCAAGCAACCCAGGGCAATGGATATGGCGTGGTGGTGAGAATGGTAAGAGTTCAATGACCCCTTAGATCCATCCTTGGGAAATCCATCCTTGGGAGGTGGTCAAGTAGTGAACCATTTGAGCAATATTTTCACATATCTGATAATTCAGATTTCATCAAGTATTCTAAATGGACCGGATGCAGCTATAAGCAACTGCAAGGAAAGTAGCTACTGTCAATGGCAGACATTGATGGGCAGTGCTAAAGACTGGTTCCCCTCCCATACTCTAGGGGATCGGGTCATGATGGCGGCGTCCATGGTAACTGATGCATATTCTCCGGCTTTTGACGATCTTGTGGTGTGGTCTGAGATGTTTTATCAGATCTCCATTCATCTTAGTGGTGCATGAGTGGTTCAATAATAAAGCTGCAGTGGGGAGTTTTTTTTTTCTTCTTTTTTCTTGGGTTGTTTGGTCCTTTCATCAGTGCGGCATTCTACCCACTTGTTGAGCACCAATATTCTCAGTGATTGTATTTAGCGTTAACTCCAATTTGAGAGCCAAGGATGGCTCTAATATAATCACCCCATTATAAGAAAAGGGTCTAGGATATATGATTGTATTGGTTTGCACCTGACTGACCACATCATGCGAGAGCTTCCAGATATTGTTTTGGTATGCCCTTTCCTTTTTTTTCTCCCTGCTTCTCTGTACTGAGAAGAAACAATCTGTATGTGAGCAATAACTTTTTGATTAATTCTGATGTGATTTTGTTAATGTTCAGTTAATAAATGAAACAGCAACCATTCTTCGAGTCGTGCTGCCACTAGATGTGCTTCGCTCCGGAATATAAGCAAACTTAACAGTTTGAATAATCAAGTCACACTGCCCAACCGTTGCTCTGATCCGTTTCATAACGGCCCTGTTTTCTGATCTATAGATTGCAATCTTTGAGATGAAATTGAGTTTATATAGGAACTTGGAATTTTACATGATCGATAATTTTCTGTTGCAAGGAATGTCCTGCATTGAATAGTATCATGTTTTTGTGATATATCTCAGCATTGCACTGAAAAATATGCAATTTAAGAGTATCCTACCCAAGCAAATGTTAATAGGACGCTAGTACACTAAGCCAGTCACGGCCAGGGATGTAGCCAAACAGGACCATAATTGCACTGTTGCACATGACATGTTATAACGTGAATACATGAGAAAACAAAACCAACATTTATGTTTCTTAGGTATAAGAAAAGGTACCCGGTTCAAAAAGAATGTGAAAATGTATGGTTTCATGAGCATAGAACATTTAGGATGAATGATTTACGTTTAGTTGATTGGATTGTGGATGGTTACACCCTCTGGTTTAAAAATTTTGACACCATTGATTGTTCTTCACTCCGGTTTTGAAACAAGATCAATGATCAAAGATAACGTTAAAAGTATTTGGCTTCAATATTTTAAAACTGAAGGAGTGTATTACTAGTCCACATCTAATCATTGTGTGAAGTTATGATTTGACATGAGGACGTGTCAGGTTTAAGTATTTTGGGTTAGATCATTTGTGTAAGATAAGAGCCATTAAATCTAGATCGAAAACTGTTTGATATTCACAAAGCATTTGTACTGGTGCCCAGCTTACACAAATATTTTGCCAAGTAAAAAATGTGTAACCATTGCTAATGTGCACTGATTATTCAAATCATATATTGTCCTCGATAGATAAAAAAGAAACAATTAAGATGAATGCCAAATCGTTCAAAACGTTCACAAAAAGGCAAGTGTATCAAAGGAACATTGTATGCTCTTATGGAAGATGATGAATTAGAACACAAAAATCATGTGCATACAGTGTGACAGCGAACAAAATGTGGAAACAACCATACTATATCTGACATATTTGCCCTAATGACTATATTTAGATAAACTCATGTGTATCCTCCATCCAGTTTCCAATAACCGCCTTCTCCTTTTATAGCCACAAAAAGGAAAGGCAGCGCTTCCTAACCCCACGCATGGCTGAATAATATTAGGAGGATCTCTAAGGGTTCTTGACCCTCCAAAAAATTCGGCATAAGATACGTCTCCTCTTCTAGTCCTCGAACTAACATTGACCGCAAGGCACCATCTGGTGCGGTCAGTGTCAATTTCTGATTCACATTGAGGTAATTCCAAGGGCTAGACAGTACTGGCCTAGCTCTTGGGAAGGAGATTGAAAGAAGAGAAAGATGGCATTAGTGCCCAATTGACGAAGAGTGAGAACGGGACAGCAACAATTGCAGGCATATGTATGGTCAATCTTGTTAACAGAGAGTTTTGAGGATCTTGATAGAGTAAGCATTCAAACTTTTGATGCATATTTCAAAGATCCTAACATGATTCACGTTACGTGAATATAGGCATTCCTTTTTATTTTCTCTGAATTCATATCTCATGATATTGAAATGCGTGGTTTTGTGCATTTCTTCCTTTAGGAATTGTGAATTCAAGAAGAGTGCGTGCACCCACGCACAAACAAAGGCACGGTTCAGGAGAAGGACATGGGCACAAAGATGAAGAAGGGGATCTTGAAGCCGTTCCGCTACATTTCTAACATTATGGGTACGCAGAATTTGGATGTTCGTTCCAGTCCTGGAAACTGAATCCTTTTCACCTCCATACGTGTGTACGCTCTGGTATTGACACCATGAAATGCAAAACAAAAATGTGACAACAGATCACTACAAGAAAATGGATTCTTTAGTCACTAAGTTTCAGTGGCAAAAAAATTTGATCACTAAAAATTAACAAATAATGAACAAAAATTGGTTTTTATTGTTGATATACATTTTTAGTGACTAAGATATTACCAAGGGTTCTCTAGTTGCTATAGAGTTTTAGTAACAAACATATCTAATTGTTAGTTACTATATATATATATAGTGACAAGATTTTAGTGTTCAAAATGCGACCAAAATTTTTAGTAACAAAATAGTTATAATAAATAATTTTACATATATAGTGATCAAATATCTTGATGACTAAAATACATTTTGCTTGTAGTGGATGGCAAGGAGCCTGAGATGCAAATCGGATTTCCAACTGACGTGAAACATGTGGCGCATATCGGTTGGGACGGGCCGAGCACCACCACCAGCAACGCTGCAGCGCCTACCTGGGTGAGCCGGCACCATCAACTCACACTGGCACAAACAAAACGCACCGCTTTTCCTCACATTGGCATGACAGATTGTTGAATTTTACAGATGAAAGATTACCACTCTGCACCGCTAGACTCGGCCTCTTTCCGGGGCGAGGCGGGTGGTGCTGCTGCTGCTGCTTCGAATCCATGGGCTTCTCAAGGTTGTTCAGGTTCATTGTACAGTTCCAGCTTTTGGCATTAGTAACTGAACCCTGCATTCTGTCTGGCAGAAATAGTCTTCGATGGAGGAAGCAGCCTAGGAGACCACTCCTTCAGGGGCGCGACAAGTGAAGCGGGCGGCATCGACGTCGCCGGTGGCGACTCCCCGCCATCCCCTGTGACTCGCCGAGCAAGGCGGCACCGCTCCCGGGCCACCTCCTCCATGGACGGCACGCCCAGCGAAGCCAGCGGAAAAAAGGAGAAGAGCAAGAAGGGTATCCGCAAGAACCGCAAGAAGGACAAGGACGAGGCTTCAGCCGGCGACGACGGCAGCTCGGCCACCTGCCAGGACCTTCCCGCCGTGCCCAAGAAATCCAACCGCCGGAAAAAGCAGGGCAAAGACTCCGCCGAGGCGGCGCCTCTGCCCTCCGTAACCGAGGACTAGGACGACAAAGCAAACGGCCGGAGCGTAGTATACGATCGATGACCCTAACTTGGACGCCATTTTTGGTAATGAAATCTCACGGGATCAATCGGTGATCATTGGATACAACATCTATATAGTACTCGAAGAACACATACAAGCGCGCGCGGTTGGTTGAAGGTTGATCTACTTATTAGCGTTCTCGGGAGTGGGTGTGTGCACGCACAATTTCATGGCATTCTTCTCTTCACCATTTCTCTCTGTAATATTGATCCAGGCTTCTTTTTTCTGACCGACAATGTTGTTCCGGATTCTTGTATGGAAGTGTACCGTTCGATCTGGTGTCTTCTATGCATTCTCTCTGTTATGCATGCTTCCTCTGATCTGTCATACTATATAGATAGTTCAGATGTTATGGACCGGGAGGACGAGGTGGGCTTTGGGAATCAGATGCTCCCTCCTGCTGCCGCATGCCATTCCAACCATCACGCAAGACCAGCCTCACATCACATTTTATTCCTATGAAATTCCTATATTCTCATTCTAAATGGACCAAAAAAGCTGATCAAAGCCTTCAGCCATGCTAATGTAGCAAGGTTTGGATCAATCGTCGAGTGGTCGATGATAATGGGCACATTTGGCTGCTGATTTAACAGCTGCACGAAGCTGTGGCTGCAGTCAACAAAGAGAAAATCAATGTGGAAACGCAGCACCCGCAGCAACAGCAATCAGAAAGGAACACAGCCACTGGTACTCGCAGCCAGGGTTTAAAAAACCGCGGTAAACCACTCGGTTTTCATAGTTTTTGACTTTATGGTTGCAGTTCGGTTTAAGTAAACTGATCGGTTTTCGCTCAAAAACTGTAACTAGTACTATAGAAAAATGGTAAACCGTCTGATTTTAGCGACTAGACGATCAGTTTTTGACGGTTTCAAAAATCGATACTGTTGCGGTTTTTAAACCCTCCTCGCAGCTGCCCAGTGACTTGTTGACTCTCACCAACGCTGCATTGCGCCGTGGACGCGCGTGGAAGTGCCGACGCACCTGCATGCGAGCGTGCCAACCCCAACCCACCGCGATGAAGTTGCTGAGGAGCACGTCACCGCTTGCTCGCCGTCCAGGGATTCTCATTGTTCCATTTTCAGCGACCACATTTTGGAAGGCAATCGACCAGAAGGTGTCAAATGAGTCGCAAAAAACAAAGTGCCAAATGTCTCAGTCCTGGTATACCAAGTTTTGGTGGATCCAGGTCCTCTGAATTTAGGGACTAAATTCAGGATGATGTCTCGGCCTGGTATAGCAAGACATGGATCTAGACCTCCTCTAAATTCAGGACACAGTGTAACATCCCAGAATTCTCGAATTAATAAGTGGCTTTTTCTCCAATTTACATTCCAATTTAATTGTCTGTCTCAATATTTCGTTCCGATCAAAAATCTTTCGTATCAAATTTCGTTTCGTTCAAATCCGAAATCCGTTTGTCTAAATTAATCCGGTGCCGAAATAATTTAGTCCGCGTAATTTTTACGTTGACTAAAAATTATTTCTCGGAAATCTTCCAAATTAATTTTCGAATCTCTAAATAATTCTCCAAATTAATGTCTGCAGCCTTGCTAATTATTTCGTGATTTTTAATTAATCCCGGATTAATTTCCAGCCACATTTTCCCCTCTCCTTTAAATATCCTCTAACCCCAACCCTAATCTCCATCCCACTTTCCTTTCCCCCTTCTTCCATCGCAAGCCAAAAATTTCTGGCAACCGCCTCTCCACGCGCGTCGCCTGCTCTCCTCGATTTTGCCTCCGGAGCCGGGCCAGCGCTGTCCGGTCGCCGTCCCTGCAATTCCGCTTTGGTCCCCGTCCCTGCCGCGTGCTGCATCGGTCTGCGCGTGGAGCTTGCGTCGCCATCCGCCGTTCCTGTCCTTCCGCGAGGCAGCAGTACCGTCAAACGTCGGCCGCAGTCGCCTCATCGTCCTGCGCCGAGTCAGCACCGACGCCGTCTCTTCCTCGCTCGCCGCGCGCGCGCCTGCTGCGTCGCCCCGCTTCCGTTCCTCCGCACCGTTTTCTGTGTCGCTCTCGCCTGCACCACAGCGTCATCCTCACCTCAACGCTCGACGCCATCGTCTGTGCACCGAGACCGGGTCGATCCAGCGTGTTCTTCGAATTCCGCGTCGATTTTCGACCTCCAATTTCTGGTGAGAAATTCCTCTCTCTTAAATTTATTTCCCTTTCCGATTAATTGCTAGATTAATTGCTAGTTTAATCTGCGATTAATTATTCTGCAATTAATTTAAATTTCTTGTGGTCTCAATTGTCTACAATTCCGGAGAATCCCGTTTGATCTCCGATTAATCTCGAAATTGGTTCGTTAATTTGTCCCGTCGCGATTATTGTGTAGCGTTGTTCCGGGAAATGTTTTGCGCGCATTTAGTCTAGTAATTTCAATTTAGATTCTAATTCCAGTTCTATCTTTGTCGCGTAATTAGTGTCTAATCCCTGTTGTTGTGTGGTGATTTAGCTGCTGTCCCTGAGGAGGAGTACTGCGAGCCCGATCAGTTTGCCGATCCGGATCCCGACTTCGATCCCGAGTTGCCAGGCAAGCCGCGTTCCTTGATCACTTTGTTCCCAGCATTTTAAACTGCATGTTTTGTTTGCAACCTTAATTTGCATGCCAACTATTTTAAAATGTGCTAGCAACATTCCTAAGCCGTGCCTGTTTACTGTTCTACAAATATTAACCCTAAGATTGCTTTAGTACATTTATCTTACTTTATGCTTAGCCATGCTTAGTCGCATTTATTTTTATCTCACACCTATCACTATAAAATGAAATTTGTGTAAATGCTTTTGAACTGTGCTTCAAATGTGTGAGTATTGCAAATAACTATACATAACTATTTAGCGGGGGCAGGAGGCAGTATGAGGAGCTGGGGGACTTTCGGGAAGTCCCTATGAGAGTACCTGTGGCGGGTACACTGGAGGCTTCGGCCTTGGCGGCGAGTTGTTGGTTGTTGGAGTTGTGGTTGGAGAGATGGCCTGCCCCGGCAATTAAGGACCGAGTCCTTCGAGCCTTGTACGCTCAGTTGACAACCATGCACACCACGTTACCCTGTATAGGCAGTTGGCTTGATCTTGAAGCTTGTCGAGACTGGTTGTTTACCCGTGGGTTCGCGGTGTAGTGTTAGTGTGGTGTTGAGCTTTGACTCCCCACATGAGATCGAGATACCCCACCTGATCAGTGGTGGTAGGCTCTTCACAGCTCCAGGACCCAATTACGTAGGCTTTTGGGATCCCTACCCTGGAGGACGGATGACGCCAGTTAAAGCTTGTGGACGGGTCTTGTGTGTTCGTCAGGGCTACGACGGTAGTTCCCGATGACACATCCCGTGGGTCCAGGTGCATAACCTCTACAGAGTTTTAGTCGATGCGCATTGCCACATCCTTTTGGAAGGACACCACCCTGAGTTGTGCTCCTCGTTGAGTAGTTTTGTTTTTCTTCCTCCTCTCCTTTTTCAAATGTTTTTGACTTCGGCCTTTGAGCTGTGGCCGAGTGTGGAGATTACATCGGCATTAAAATGAACCCTCGCCCGAGATAACGGAGATCTCAGCGAGGCAAGATAATAAAATCTGACAAGTTTGAAAATGAAGATTTCTTGCATACTTTAAATAAAATAAAATGTTTAAAACTTGCATTTAGCACTTGAGCACTTGAGCCATGCCTTTACCCTTGAAACCATTTGCATGCATACATTGTTGTTAGGTAGTACGCGGTTTGCTGAGTATTCGTACTCACGGCTTTCTAATTTGTTGTTTTCAGAGGATTCTCTCAGTTTCGACTTCGACTACGTCTCTGACGGCCCGTGACGTCCGCTCCTGCGCTCGAGTTAGCCTGTGTGGAGGAGGTTCACTTCTGTCGCCATGTTGATGCTTCCGTCGCTGCTTTTATTGGATTCACGATAGAGATATATCCGCTCTGAGATACTTCCGGCCTGCGTGCCGATGGACCCCTTTGGAGGATTTTATTCTAATAATTTTACTCTGATCTACTATTTTCTAATTTGTTTCTTGCTTAATATTTCTGTTATGGTTTCTTGATCGATCGCTTGTGATATCGTGATTGCCAAACTCCTGGGATTGGCAATGTCACGTGAGATCGGGACTTGTCGAAAGATAAGTGAAAACCCAGTCGTTACACACGGCAAGTCTGCAACAACCGTTACAGTACACTAATAGATGTGGTACAGTCCTTTGAATTAGTACCGTAGCAATAGATTTTCAGTAGCCACTGCAGTGAAAATGCTATTTATCAGTTGTTGTTCTCAGGTGCTATGATGACAGATCTGGATTGTTAATTTCAGATCGAATGGTTAGGAATCTTTCTAAATTCCCTTTTTTTAAGCAAATCTATCTAAATTCTCATCAGTGTAGCACCCGTGGAAGTACCCGCTTCCATCTTGCACTACCGAAAACCGGATGTTCGCCGAGTACACGAAGTTTTGCCGAGTGGCATCATTCGTACACTCGGTAAACGAGACGTTTGCCGAGTGTCACACCAACAATGCACGGCGTATAGAAAATACTCGGCAAACCCCTTCTTTGCCGAGTGTCATCAATCCAGCACTCGGCAAATCTTCTGTTTGCCGAGTGTCAGGTTCCTTGCACTCGGCAAATCTGACATTCGTTTGCGACCGTTACAGTTTACCGAGTGCCTACCTTTGACACTCGGCAAAAAGAATGTTTGCCAAGTGCATTCTTAGAACCCTCAGCAAATGAATATTTTGCCGAGTGTTTTTTGTGGACACTCGGCAAAGAATTTGATTTTTTTTCTCACTTGCCCTTCTAACTTTTTTTCTCTGCCCACATACTGTGTATGCTACTCCATATTAAAATTTGGTATATTTTTCGGTCTTTTTGCTATATTTAGTCAATTTATTTCATTTAATAGAATTTTTGGAGATAAGTCAAATTTGAACTGCAAGTGATTCGAATAATGCAATAAAATGAATAAAAAAAATTAAATTCATGTTATTGAGTCTAATGTGAGGCCTTATTCGGGAAGTAATAAAAAATTTCAAACATCTTTATCTACAAAACATGACCATAAAGGTGTGGCCGAATTGTTTTAAAATTCTATAAAAAACAAATAAAGTCTGAAAATCATGAGATTTGTCAAGATCTTATGATATCATATGTGAAACATGTGATAAAAAATTGAGCGCGTTTCGCACAAGTTGTCACGTACGCTGCTTACAAATCGAAGCATCTCTAAACAAGAATCTTAGTGTTGAGAAGGATTCTTTGAGATTTAGAGTCAAAGTGATGGTCGAGTTAAGGTTTCACTTCAAAACTTTTTTTATAGGAAATAACCAACATAGATTGTTTTATGTGAAATTTTGGTGAATTTTCGGATCCGTTTGATAATTTTAATCAATTTTCTACAATTATAGAACTTTAATTGGTATAAATTGATTTTGAGTTATAACTGCATGAAATAATGGTCTAATATTCGTGCAAGCATGGAATATGCATTGTTGAGTGAATTTGACAAGGTATTTTCAAAACACATTCGAATAAATTTAGTAAAACACGTTATGAAAAAGAATAAAAGAATAAAATAAAAATACAGTTTACCGAGTGTCAACTAGTACACACTCGGCAAACCTGGCGGTTTTCAAAAAAAAAAAGAATACTTTATGTTTGCTGAGTGCTAGGATCTGGGCACTCGGCAAACCCAATCTAGCACTCGGCAAATGTTCGCCGAGTGCCAGGATCCGAGCACTTGGCAAAACCGATCTGGCACTTGACAAACAATACGATAAGAAGACTTGTCTGTCCTTCCCGACTGTCACTATCACATACACACCCGCCCGCGTGCGCCCCG